>JAXGGA010004734.1:0-85063 GCA_038373865.1 Uloborus plumipes | reverse complement strand
GACCAGGTGGGGTGACTTCAGTTGCTTAAGTATTCTCTCAAAATATTTCTTGGGGTACCAAGCATTTCACACCTTACATAAGCAGAAGAAAAAATGGACCAAATAAAAAAGAAAATCTTAATTGACATTCTTTTTCTTAAATAGTAGATTAAACTTAAGCAAATTTGGTGATTTAGGGTGCCTAAAAAATCAAGGCACTAGGCCACAGGTTAGTGCAGGGGTGATTGTGAGTTCATAAAAAAATACCTGAAAGTTTTAAAGAAAAAGTGGGTGGGGGGAGTGTTTTTTTAAAACCAAGGCCCCTATTACTTAAGCACACCAATTTTTATAATTAAATAATTAATCTCCTTTCATAAAGTAACACATTTCATATATTCAAATAGTTTTTAGTTAAAATATTGTACATGCATTTAATTAAATTGTAAATGAGTAATAAAGTTACTTTTGAGCTGGTGATGAGCAATTATCTCCAAAGAAATATTTTATGGAGAAAGCAAAAGTCTAACAAAATTACTGTTTGTTGAGCGAAAGCATTTATAAAGTTATGAAAATTGCATTTGTTACATTTCATTTATTTGTCTCCTAACTAAGGGTAATAAGCATCAAAAGTTCAAAAGTGAGAAAATTTTGATTCTCATGTCGGATGCAAATAAAATAATTTAGTTAGGTTAAAAAACAATTAGAATTTTCATCTTCACATTTCTATTTATGAATATTATTAATCATTATCGGTATAATCATCGAAAATTCGAAAAAGAAAAATAATCCGGAGGTGGGAAGATAAAAGCATAATTAAAAATATTTTATTTCCGGTATTTTCGAACATGAAAATACCAAAATCGATCATGAAAATACCGGAAATCCGGTAAAATACCGGAACACAATCACCCCTGGTTAGTGGGCCTCTTTGGTGGAGTCAAAACTATGTTTTTCTTTCCCCGTTTGAAGCTCTAATAGCTCTATATGTGCTGTAACCCTTTATGCCCTAACGGGACTCAAAAATCCGCTCATATTAATTTAGTATTATGAATCCTTATATGGCTGGAATCGTGCTAAAGTTTTTAAGTACCATTCCTTGTACTTTGCTAGGAGGCCGACAGATGGTAATTGCAATCAGAAACAATTTTCTCAGGGGCCCTAAGCCTAAGGCATAGGGGGAGTTAGATCCTACTGATTTTCAAAATTTGCTAAATTAATTTGGGACATTTCCACATGCAGACAGAATGAGCTTTTTTTTTTTTGACATAACTGGTGCTGTACGCTTATAGGTTTCTGTAAATTATTCTTAATTCAAATACACTGGATGACAAAACTAAGAGATGGAAGGCATTTTTACATATTTCCCTGAAAATGTCGCATATAACCTGGACAGGTGGTTATATAGTGGCCAGGACAGGTGGTTATATAGTGGCCAGGACCGGATTTAGCGTTTGAAACGTTCCATGCGGAAGTAAAACATTGCGCTCCTATTGAAGCACAATATAAGAATACCCCCTCCCCTCAAAAAAAAAAAAAAAGTAAAAAATCTTTTAAAAATTATTAAACAAACATATAAAAAGAGGAAAATTTTTCATTTTTTATTGACAATTTCATTGAATATTTTCCATTAAAAATATTCCTTTTCGAAAAAGGATCCACAGAAGTTATACAAATTTAACTATTAAGAAGCCAGCTAAACAAGCACCGAGTCGATACTTTTTTTATGAAACAGCAAGGGCTAATATGGAGCACATAAAACTGGAGAATTGTGTTTTATATGCAGAAAAAGAAGAGCATCAATATGAATCATAACGGTAATCATTCGATCAGAAGTTTGGAGTTCGGAGATTTTATGACGAAAATTTTTTAAAATTTGCTCAATAGACGTAAATTTAGTTAATGTGTTGATGTTGTTTAGGAGGGGATGTTTGAAGACTCTCTTCGGAAATTTTATGAAATAGAAGTATTAAAAACGCGGTTGTAGGTTAATCTTCTTCAATTGTTGAACCTTCAATAATTTTATAGGAGATGGATTCAAAGATTCTCTCACGAAATTCTCTGAAATTGAAGTTTGAAAAGTGCCGATTTGGACGATAATTGATGATGATAGGAAGAAATGGGTTTGGCAATCCTTCCCCGTACATTTTAGTAATTGAAGTCCAGTAAAAAACATCTTCGATGATTCGAAAGTTTAGCCCTAAAAACGAATTTTCTCTTCGGGAGGGACTGGGGCTCAGACGGAAAATTTTGAAATTGAAGTTTTAAAAGCACAATTGTAGGCCATTTTTAATTACCTTATGGAAAAGGATAGAATTTGGGAGCTCTTTCTCAAAATTTTTTAGAAATTTAAATTTAAGGACTGGCTTTACCCCCTTCTTACATTCTTTTATTTATTTTGGGGAGTGCCCATAAATGTCGCATTTTATCTTACTTCCCTTGTTGCATGTCACACTGTTTTTCATAAGCATAATCTCACAACAAAATGCGTGATGTCACATTTCTTGTTCCTCCTTCCCTCTCCCACACAATTTCATGAAGCCCCCTCAAAGTGTAATATCACCTTTGGTCAACCCCTTAAATAAAAATGATGCGAGAAAATCTCTCTTAGTTTTCCTTACTGAAATTAAAAAATATTTTCACCCTGATGCTTTTGTTTGTATAAAATAGAAATGCCTCCAATAGCAAAAAAAAAAATCATTTTGGACTGAAGGTGATATTTTGGTGCGATACTATAGGTCATTTTTCCGTTTTACTTAATTTTGAATATCATTCCTCTTAAGATGAAGTTTTATTTATTTATTTATTTATTTTTTAAGTTCCTTCAAATTTTTAAAAACACTTGATGGAACTTTTCGTAACACTATTTTTTATATCTCTCTCTCTTTCTTTCTCTTCTTATTTATTTGCTTTATCTACTTGAAACATATTTCGCGGCTTATGTATTTTTCTCTACTTTGCTGTTATACGTTAATATTTTGATGTACTGCTTTAAGAATATAAGTTTTAAAAAAAAATCACGATTACAATACTTCCTTTGCTGCGTAAAAAGAAGTAAAAAACAATCTTAGATATTTTAATTAAAAAAAATAAAATATGCCGGTTGCCCCCACGTATATAATTAATTCGTATAGGGGCCTTTGATGTCTTTCTCTTATAATGTACTAGATACTTTTTTATTTATAAAAAATGTTTGCAACGTACACCTCCGCGGCTCATAAGTTATCTTGATATTCTTTTTTTTTTTGGATGATCTTAAATAACGTTTTCAAACTGCATTTTTTTCTTTTAGTTTATTTAAAAAATAAATAAAATAAAATAAAGCAAAAAAACTTTGACATTTTTATTCATTTGTTCATTTATTTTTCTCTCTCTCTGCCGGGATTTTCTTATTTTCTATGTGACTAAAATGAGATCAGCAGTCTTTGGCCTGCAAAACTGAGGGAGCATATCTTTCACCCGCCCTTGGCGAGAGCCCTGATGTTAATTCTTCGTCTATAAAAATTATTTTCAGTCTTTGCAATGAGTTGAAATTACAAAAGAACTAATGGATATTTCTTCGTATATTTGCAGGCTACGACTGGGGTAAATAGAATAAATGAGCGTGGCTTTAGCCCCCTTTATCTATAAAGATGAAGAAAAAGCGCACTTTTATTACTCTCTTCTGCATTAATGCAATATTCTGTAGGGGTAAAAACAACTTTTTTGGATACAAAAGAGCATCTGGAATGTTTTATAGGTGCTTGCCCAAAATCGCTTTATTTCAAGTTTTGCTATATGTTTAACACCCCCACCCCCTTATATCTATTTTTGAGAAGCGCTTTGAAATTTGTTTCGTTATGTATTATTTAAAATATTTATATTTTTTTCCTTTCTCTATGTTTCAATTTTTTTACAGAAACTCAGTTGTGACATTTTCTTACTTTGATTTGATAATTTTGTGCCCCTCCAATTTTTTTACTCCGTGCAGGGGCACGGACTGACGGAGTGTTAATCCGGCCTTGAATAGTGGCACTACGGCCATGGTGTCGTTGAGATGAGTTAACGTATTCTTGTGGGCACTGTAAGGCAGCAGGAGGAATAAATTCTACAGCCAACTGTTCAGCTCATTCCACTCTACAACAGTCACTGTTTCTATTGTGCTTCTTGACTAATCTTGCTGTTTTTGTTGATTTTTAGGTGAAATAAGAGAACATCATCTTTAGCTGAAGGTATGAGGTGGAGAATTGTGGATAGACTTGAGGCAGGACAGTTCCAAGCTCAGGTTGCTAAGGAATTGGGTGCAACTCCCAGCATTGTTTCAAATTTATGGAGTCAGTTTAAAAACAATGGTATAGTGTCCAGAAAACCAGCATAAGGTTGTCCAAGAGCAACAACGTCCAATGAAGACCAATAATTGTTATTTACAGCCAAGCACCAGAGGACGTCTACAGCGACACAACTATCTAAAGACCTCGCTGCCACCACAGGAACATTAGTTTCACGAAAGACAGTAACCAGGAGGCTTGGTGAAAGAGGGTTGTATGCCAGGAAGTACACCATTTGCATCCCCCTCACTTCTGCTCACAAAAGAGAGCGTGTACAATTGTAAAAAGAGCACCAACACTGGACACAGCTCCAATGGGCTAACATTCTTTTCACAGAGGAGTCTAGATTTATTCTGCAACCTGGAACCTGATACAATCCCAGTAACATCATCGAAAAGGATCATTATGCCAGTGGAGATGTTATGGTTTGGGCAGGGATCATGACCCCCCCCCCCCCCGGAACCATTCAGGAATTGAAAACTGCTCTGGTGGAAGAGTCTTCCTCAAGCACTCCTTAGCTCTCTCATTAACAGCATGCATTCTCATTGTGCATGCTGTCTATCGGTCAGAGTAGACCACACACCATACGAGAGGTGGTCACATACCATGAAAGCCTCACATTCATTGCCACCTCCCATTCATGAAGTCCACATTGGACAAGATATATCCATACCAAATTTCATTAATTTTTATATTCAGTATTTCTCGAGTGTATATGTACTTACTAGTATTTTATATTATTGGTAAAAGTTTTCTAAAGAGTTCCATGCGAAAAATGGAAGTTTCTTCAATTCCCTTGCCACACACAGGCCGTTGAACACATCGTGAAGTTAGTTTCAAAGGCATCAAATCAAGTATGGCCAAGAGAAAAGAGACGAGTTTATTTTGGATTTTAAAATCACGCAGCAATATGCCTGCATTTCGGAATAAAAGTGATTACAAATTACAGCTATACATGATGTCTCTCTAACTGTAAATTCTTAAGTGTGAACTGCATATTATGAAGTTTTTAAAATGCATAATTGATGAGTTTTAAACCCATTTTGTAATTTTTTCCTTAATGCATAGAAATCTCTATGAAAAATGCAGTTCTAATTTTTTGAATACTTGTCTTAAGTTTTTCTAACTGAATAAATACTAATAGACCTAAATACTAATTTCTAATAGACCTTATTTTTACCATGTAATTAGAATATAAATAAAGACCCCTCTTTTGGGCTCTTTTATTAAAATCATTAGGGCTCTTTTGCCTGAAATTCAAGTCTTTTGCCATATCGAAAGACATTAACTCAGAATCACGAAATTTTGCCCTGATATTAATCTTTTGAGTTCTTTTACCTGAAATTCAAGTCTTTTGCCATAGCGAAAGACATTAACTTAGAGTCCCGAAATTTTGCTCCATTAGCGTTAGGAAGGCACAAATTTTTTTCACTAATTCTTCAAATTCAGTAAAATTTAAAATATTTTGTAAATTTTCTCTCTTTTTTATTTTTTTCTAAAAATCTCTGAAATCCAAGCCTCTTGCCAGAGCAGAAAGTATTAACTCAGAGTCCCAAAAATTTTCTCAGTAATTACTGTTAGGAAGTCACAAACTTTCAGCACTAAGGCTTGACATTCTGTGGATTTTAAAATATTTTGTAAATATTCTCTTTTTTCGATTTTTTTCCAAAAATCTCTAAACTTCAAGCCTCTTGCCAGAGCAGAAGGCATTAATTCAGAGTCAAGAAATTTTGCCCAGTAATTAGTGTTGGGGAGTCACAAATTTTTGGCACTAAGGCTAAGTGCTTTGTAGAAATTCGATTTTTTCGGGACACCCTATTGTATATCAACGTAAAGTTCATAGGAAAACAACAAAGACCACTCTCATTTATATGAAAACAAATTTTTCAAAGCCATTGCAAAGGGGGGGGGGGATTAACCACCTTAAATGACAGATCAGGGTCAAGAAGATAAATTCAATATATGTTGTGAAGAAAAAGGTAAATACATGCACACAAATGTGCACTTACATTTAGTTTCCAAAATTAAGGGGCGAATGCCCAAATGACGGGCTTGATTACAAGGAACCCTTATACAATAAAGAAAACATCCTTAGCCGAATGACTTTTCATTCATAAACTCTAATCTTTTACAACGTAAAAAGACCTCTTACTAGCTCCGAAACACACGTCGGCAATTTGAATTCAGATGTTTATGCCTTATAATATTGTTATCATAAAGATTTAAGCAATTTAAGCTTTGAAAACTGGTTATAAACCAAGAAGTAACGAAGCTATAGGTATTTTAGTGAAGCCATTTGTTGCAACGTTAGTCCCCCCCCCCTATTTTTGGGGATAGCAACATCCAAATTCGTATCCACCTTTCAGAAAAACTAAATCTCATAATTGTATCACAAAAATAGCAATAAAATTAAAATTTGACCAGTTGCTCTCTTCCACTATCAGGTAAATCACAAATATAGGGGAGAAAATACATAAGATACCAAAATATGTTTTAGATAGAAATAAAGTTAAAATGCTGTGTTGCGAGCAATATTTAAAATATTGTAATAAATAGTTGCACCCAGTGGTCGGAAGTAGCGCGCTACAAGTAGCGAAACTACTGTAGTAGCTACATTTTTTAGTAGTTTGTATACTCCATTCCACCCTAACTTGGCACTAGAGGGAAAGCTACGGGAACCGAATTGCAGCCGTTGTCAAGGAAAGAGAGGTGGGGGTGATGCCAGTAAACAATGCTACTTGTCCAACTTGGCGAGAAGATAAAGCGCGCAAGCATGAACAAATTTAGTTTTTGGAAAACTTTTTATTGGAAAAAAAATCGTTAAAACAAAAAAATATACAAATGCGATTTTAATTATCAAGAAATATATTTTTTTTATAATTCTTAATAATTTAATAATTATCAAGGAAGCGAATTAATAGTAATTATTTTTAAAACGACAAGTATTAATTGATTTTTTTGAAACATTGTTTACAGACTATTGCTCATTATCATTTTAAGTAATCCTTATGATTCTAATAATAAAATGTATTATGAATAAAAATACGAATACATACGTTTCAGAAAGATTGGGCGAAAGAATTTTCTCAAGTGTAATTTTATTACTTAACATTTATTGATATTACAAAAAATATATTAATGATTTTTTTGAGGTAATAAAATTTTCGTTTTATTTTACACAGTATCATAAATTGTAAAATCACTTATTTTTGCGATTCTTTAATTTTCGCGAGCCGTAATAAGCGCAAAAATTTAAGCTTCGAGAAAAAAAAATTGCGAACTTTCGGTTCTGTTTATATAAATGCCGTTCGTAGGTGAAAACCGGAAAAAAAATGTCATCGCTCAATTTAACAATGTTGAGAAATAATATTTTGATGAATATTATAGGCATAAACTATATGACTAATCCAACAATTATGTAGCCATTATTGTAAAGTAGGTTTGGAGGGAGAAAAAAGAAGGAATTTCAATTTCGTTATTATCTTGGATTTCCAAACTGATCTGAAAAATATTTTCTTTGGTATTCTGTGCTGTGAATCTATAACCAAACAACAGATTCACGTGCTCAACAATAATCATTATTCCTATAAAGTTCGTACTGGAGTCATGATTTATGTACGAATCAATTTTCTTCGCGTTTTTTTAATGATACGTATTTTGCTCTAACAGCATCTCCAATGCGAAATGTTAGAAAATCTCTTCATCCAACAGTTCATTGACGGAAGTTCGCAAAATATATGAATCTGTACAGATGCGTACAAGAGCATAAGAAGTTTTTCCTTTAATTTCTTCACACCATCCAAAAAAAAAAAAAAACTTTCGCTGTACCAAGCATTTCTAATGTACCTTTTTACAAAACAAAAATTGGTTTCATTCAAACAGAATTAAAAATATCTTCCTAAAAGAACAAATATGGTCAATTAAAGTTATGGGACCTAAATGAGACCATCTCCATCCATTAAAAAAAACCCGTGAAAATCGAGTTACTGAGTGAAGCTAAAAAAAAACACGCATACATAAGCTTTGAAATGACAACCACCTCCAATTTGAAATGGGTAAAAAAGAGTATGACCCCCTTTTTTTTAAAAATATTTAAATGAAAAAACTTTGAAATATTACTAAAATTAAATGGAAACCATTAGCTTCTAAGCTTACTATATTTCGAAGTCTAGAAACGATGTTATTGTATTTTTAAAAAACGATTCATAGTAAACTTAATTTATTTGTTACAGCAGTAAAAAGAAATAAATTCATCGGAAATGAATCGTGGTTTGTGGAAATGGAAAAGATATGATCCTCAATTTTACGTGAGTGTCGAAGTAAATGATTGACTTGAAAAATTCAATTTATGACAACCAATTTTTACCTACACTAGCTTCGTTAGTGTAGCTTACTTTATGTGTATACCCTGAATGTGCATAAACTCAGTTTTAGCAGAATTTTTATAAAAAGCAGGGGTTCTCAACATGAGGGGCGTGGAAGAATTCAAGGGAAACGCGAGTGTATAAAAAAATGAAAAAGTAAAATTAACGACGATTTTTTTTTCCTCTTTGTAATCATATGAAAACTTTTTCAATATAATATGCCTTAACTAACAAACATCACTTTTATAATGTTTTTAGTGCAGCATATCTCTGAGGTACTTATCTACATTTTTATTAAAAATCTAGCTTCAGCTATCCTAATGAGCTCTAATTTACATTTCTGATTAATATAATTGTGAAATAAAAATACCATAATGGTATATGCTGTAAATATAATCTTTATGATGAGTGTACGGATACCAATTTGCAACAATAACCACATATTACCGCATCCCTATTACCCCCCCCCCCCCGTTTTTTTTTTCTTTTTGCCTCGTATCACTTAAGCTGGCAAATCATCAGTCATAATACACTAGGTGGCCAAAAGTATCCGGACACTTTCAAAAATTCACATTTTTACATATAGCTCGAGAAATAAGTGATCAATTGTTCTTTAACTTTAGTCATACAAAATATAGGCTTCACCGAACATTTCCAAGTTGAAATTAAATTACCCTTGCATTTGGGGGACGACAATAAGGGGGTTGAAAGAAAAACCGCTTTTTGACCATAACTCTTCGAAAATAGCTCGGAATAAGCTATCAATTTCAGTAATTAATTAGCATACTATGTATAATTACTGTACAAATTTTTATGAACGTACCACTCTTACTTCTGAAGATATGAAACATTTTTGAAAAAACGGCAATTTTATTTGAAGGGTTTTTGCTCATAACACGCAGAGTTTTTGATCAAACCTTATCACAACTTCAGGAAAGATGACAAAATACAAGAGAAAGAACATACTAAAGCGGTAAATAAAAATATTAAAAATTCGATGAGATATGAACGTTAAAAGGAAATAATTTTTCACGGCGCATGCGCGAACGACAGAAATTTATAACTACAAAAATATTGTAGCCTGATTTATACTCCATCTTATAAAAAAAGTTTCAGTTGAATATCATGAAAAATGAAAAAGATATCAGCGATCTAGTGAGCTGTATTTCATTCATTTCGCAGACAATACATAAATAGTGAGGGTCTGTCCACAAAGAGCTATTTTTAAATTAAAGGTTATTGCGTCGTCTTTCAAAACCAACGTTTCAGAGGGTGTCTGGATACTTTTGGAAACGTACGTATAAGGTCTTTTTGGCCGAACAGACGAAATGTGACTTCTATGCCGAATATAAATTTTCAAACTGTATACAATTTAACATTGAAAAAAAATGATCGATTGTCACCACACTATTTGTGGACAACCCCTCACTATTTATGTATTGTCTGCGAAATGAATGAAATACAGCTCACTAGATCGCTGATATCTTTTTCATTTTTCATGATATTCAACTGGAACTTTTTTTATAAGATGCAGTATAAATCAGGCTACAATATTTTTGTAGTTATAAATTTCTGTCGTTCGCGCATGCGCCGTGAAAAATTATTTCCTTTTAACGTTCATATCTCATCGAATTTTTAATATTTTTATTTACCGCTTTAGTATGTTATTTCTCTTGTATTTTGTCATCTTTCCTGAAGTTGTGATAAAGTTTGATCAAAAACTCTGCGTGTTATGAGCAAAAACCCTTCAAATAAAATTGCCGTTTTTTCAAAAATGTTTCATATCTTCAGAAGTAAGAGTGGTACGTTCATAAAAATTTGTACAGTAATTATACATAGTATGCTAATTAATTACTGAAATTGATAGCTTATTCCGAGCTATTTTCGAAGAGTTATGGTCAAAAAGCGGTTTTTCTTTCAACCCCCTTATTGTCGTCCCCCAAATGCAAGGGTAATTTAATTTCAACTTGGAAATGTTCGGTGAAGTCTATATTTTGTATGACTAAAGTTAAAGAACAATTGATCACTTATTTCTCGAGCTATATGTAAGAATGTAAATTTTTGAAAGTGTCCGGATACTTTTGGCCACCTAGTGTATGAGAGGTACGAATTTCTAAAACATTCAAATTTCTTAAAAACAAGAAAATCAACGGTTAGGGTTCTATCGCATTTTTTTTTAAATGTTCTATGTAGAAGTATCTCTAATGCAAAATGTTAGAAAATTCCTTCATGCAGCAGTTCATTGACGGATGTTCACAATATATATTAATATGCACAGATGTGTATAAGAGCATCATTATTTTTTCCCCTAATTTTTTCAAGCTATCCAAAAAGACCATTTTGCTGCAACAAGCATTTGTGATGCACCTTTTCACATAACAAATATTGGTCACATTCAAACAAAATTCGAATTTTATTGATTTTCCTAAAAAAAATTCCTGAAGTTAGGGTTTATTACGTGAAAAACGCAAGCTATTTAAATTATTAAGTAATGAATCTTCAAAAAATTCACCCATGTATTTTTTATTGCAGTATGTAAATAATTGAAAATTCGTATGCACATTTCATTCATTATCTCCTACTGACGGAAGCTGCTTCAAAAATGTATTTAATTATGTGGAAATAAACTAACCGTAAGGAAATGATAATGCTCATTCAAGGTACCAGTTGACAAACATATGTCTTTCCTCTGGCAATTTACGAGATCGAAGAGGGGAGAAACCAGTTGTGGGCCGTGGGGTTTGCCAGTTTACGGGGAGAAAGTCTGCCAACTTTAACCTTGAAGACACAATTCCTCGCCAAGGGTTTCGGCGGTTTAATTTTCCTTTCGTAATCAAATACTTCCAAATCAAACGTATTTAACTCAGAAAAACTACAAATATGTGTCTTGAACACACAAATTTTCTATTTTCTTGCAGTATTTTTCAATTTATACCCGTTTAAACCGCTAAATCAACGAGAACTATTTCTCAACGCGGAGCAACACGCTCCGTACCTTTCCCTGTAGTGCCAAGTTAGGGTGGAATAGAGTATAGTGTAGTACACTACTTTTAAAAAAAAAGTAGAGTAGTGAGTAGCGCGATACAAAAAATAGTAGTTTGTAGCGATTTCTGAAAATTACTTTTAAATTAAAAAAATAATAATAAATAATAATGAAAAAAATAAAAAAAAAATAGAACGAAGGTAAAAAACAAGGTTTAATCGATTTTGACGTGCAAATGTTGGACGAGTACAGCAGCGGACCGCAGTGAGAAATAAGAAACATATAAAAAAAGGGCTGATCTTTGACACATCATTTTGACGTAACACATTTTATCTGTTTGATGCCATTGGTTTATTTGGCATCATAATTTTTACATTCCTTCAAATAATTTTCATGTTCCTAAATATTTCCTGGCAAGAAATAAAAAAAAAAAAAGAATTGAATGTTGAATTCTTTCAATCTTTCAACTTATGAATCTTTTCCTGTGGCGAATATTCGTAAAAATTGTAAAAAAAATAATCTAAAAAGAACAAATTTTAGCAAAAAAAAAAAAAAAAAGGTGCAAAAGGAAAAGTAACAAATAAATTCAAAGACAATTTCCAGTTCTGTTTCATATGCAGATGAGCTAATTTATTAATGTAAACCACTTTTCGAATTTTTCACGTCAATTATCAAACTTTTTATTTATTTATTTATTTTTTTAAATTAGCGAAGTAGCGACTACAATTCAAAAGTAGTTTGCAGTCGCTACATTTAAAAGAAAGTGCTGCATTTAAAAGTTGTAGCTGTAGTTAACTACATTTATAACAAAGTAGTTGTAGTTCGCTACAAAAGAAATGTAGTTTTTCCAACCAGTGGTTACACCCATAGTTTTCAGGGTTAGAATGTAAAAAAACTTCTAACCCTTAAAAGTTTGCCAAAAAATTATTAAGAGATTCAGGAAGCATTATATTCAAAATAAAATCAAGTATTAAAAAAAACTTAACATATCACTCAAAAGTACCACATCAGACCAAAATGTTGAAATATTTTTTTATTGGAGTCGCGAAAGCTTATATATTAAACTAGTGGATATGCCCGGCTTCGTGCGGGTTAAAATGCAACATGCAAAATCCAAGAAGGTATTTTTTTTTGTAACAACAATGAAATAGGTGAGCCTTAAATTGATAACTCATTGTTAATCGTCATCTTTCTTGGAAAATACTCATATTTAAATGTGTTAAATTTTATCAATTTGTATGCTTAAAGGCTTATCTCTATTACTCTATCTATTCAAAATTGAAAGAAAATGGCAAGCTTTATTTCTCTCCCCCTCAGACCAACAACAGGCTCTGGGCCCAACTGGCTGGTCCTAGTCAAAGTAGACAAAAATGAAGATCAATGACTTTCTTTAAAGCTATATACAACCTTGCTCTTTACTGTCTCTTCCAGTAAACTATTCCAAGTTCCCACCTACCCCTGCTGAAATAATAATTTTTTCGTATTTCCAGGTTAGACTGAGATTTAAACAGCTGAAAAAAATGACCCCTTGCCCTGCTTTCCGTGCAAAAATTTAACCCCATAACATCTTTCATTTTGATAAATTTAAACAACTGAATCATGTCCCTTCTGATTCTCCTTTGCTCAAGATTATACATATTAAGCATTCTAAATCTGGAATCATAGTCTAAATTGGAAAATCTATTAATTAACCTTGTAGCATAAATATCTTTCTTTAGATAAAGAGACCAGTGGCGTGTATATGTTAAAATTTTGGAGGGGGTTATTATAAATTAATTTCATTTTTTTTCAAAATTGAAATTAATTTTAGGTTCTCATTAATGAATGACGTTAAGGTCTCGGGGTTTCTTTTGCAAAATTTCTGAAACTAAAACTTTAAAAACGCATTTTTAAGAGTTCTGGGGCGACATAAAGAAAAAGGGGGATGATTCAGAGAATCCCTTGGGGAAATTTTTTAACACTTCATCTCCACTTCAGGTCCTGTTTGATACTGATAGAAAAGCAGAATGGGTTGCTTCCCAGAATTTTAAATTGAAGTCAATTTTATGCATCCTCTGAAAAGAAAGTGTTCAAGAACCAGTGACCCACTCCTTAGAAGTTTACGATATTTTAGTTTTAAAAACGCAAGTTCATGTTATCTTTGGAGACATTCAGGGAGGAAGCGCCCACCAGAAATTTTTAAAATTAGAAACATAGAAGAGCTATTTCATACCATCTTTGTTAGTACAGTTAGAGAAAGGGTAGTTAAGCGGAAATACTCCCTCTGAAATGTTTTGGAATTGATGTCCTAAAAACGCATTTTAGACTGTCTTAAATAGAATCGAGAGCTGCAACGAGAAATTTTGTGATATTGAAGTCTAAAAAACATTACTATATCTTGTAACTCAAAGAAAAGGCATAGTATAGGGTGCACAATATCTCGAATATGTTACGAAATTAAATGCCTGAAAATATATATTTAGTCTATGTTTGGAAATGTTACAGGAAAGAAGAAGGTTTGAAATATGTCCAAGAATTATTGTTTTGCTTTGAGGCTAAAAAATTCTATATTTGGGGAAATGATTAGAAGTTCGGGAACCTTTTCTAGAAACGTATTTGGAAATTATCTTAGAAGGCGTTAGACACCATTGACGGGAGGGGAGAAATCTTTACCAGGAATCATTTGAATTTTAATCCCTAAAATTCATTTTAGGGATTAAAATTCATTGACTAAATTAGTGAAGAAGAGGTAGGTAAGGAGCTTTTCTCCTGAAATTTTCTGAATTTGAACTTGGAAAAGTGCAATTTTTAGCTATCTTTGATGAGATAGGGAAGTATAGTGGGTAGCAGATGCTCTCTCTTGAAAAGTTTCCATAACTTAAGGCCTAAAAGTGGAATTTTAGGATCTTGTTGGTTTCATCAAGGGGACTTTCATTTTGTTTTGCTTGGTGCCATGCTTGAATTTCTTGTCCTCTGAAGTTTCCACTCCTGACACTGGAACCGAATTTCCACCAGGAATCCGGCACTAGGAATCATCTAATTTTTTATTTTGCCATTGGTGAAGAGATGAAAAGTTACAGGCCCCATTCAGCTCGGCGAGCCCAGCTGCTCTCTTCTCATGTAGTTCTTTTGTTTTCTGAGCTTAAAACTCGGAAATTATTTAAACAAATACCAACCGAATTACGTTTTACTTCAATTTTTATTCTTGATTTTGGGAGGGGCATGCCCCCTCCCCTTACATACGCCCTTGAAGGAGACCAAAAATGAACAGCATACTCCAAATGAGGTCTTACCAAGCTTCTATATAAAGGCAGAAGAACCTTCGTAGATTTGTTTGAAATAGATCTATTTATAAACCCAAGCATCCCATTGGCTTTGTTACTAACTATGCTGAACTGTTGACTAAACTTGCAGTCATGATTTATTTAGACACCTAGATCCATAACATTTTCTTCCTTACTAATGACTGAACCCCGTAAATAATAGCTTGTATGCTTATTTCCACGACCTAAATGCAGCATTTGACATTTCCCAACATTAACTGCCATGCCCCACTTGTCTGTCCACTTAGTAATATGATCCAAATCCTCTTGCAGCTGATTTACTTGTTCATCATTTTCTACAACCTCCATAATTTGGAAGTCATCAGCAAAACAATTCATGTTTCCAGAAGTTTTAAAAACTATTGAAGGTGGATATAACTGATAGTAAAAGAAAGAAAAATACTGATTTTTAATTGTGGGTAGGTCATACAACAATCAGAATTAGCGACCAATTAGATGTGAAACATATAGAGCCGCAAGTAGTGGCAGCTCCAGAGTGGAGCTATGGCCCTATCCGAGAGTTAAGTAAGTTTGAAAAATAGAAGATAGAGCTCTATTATTTAAAATTCTAATAATCATTTCACCAGTTTTACCCCAGGAGCAACTTTAATATTTTTTGTGTTCAATATTCTGCACTTTGTGGTAACTCACAAAACGCAACACCATTACTTTTTTTTTCTGTCGAACCAAATTGGATTCTTTAATGTCCTAGTTACACTAAAATGTATTAGAATTCATATTCCAAAGTTGAAAAGAAAAGAATATGTTAAGAACTTTAGAATCATGTTCTCTTCAGTAGGAGGTAGTATGGAGGTAGTAATTTCAATATTAGAGTAGGTTAAGAAGGCACAAATGAAATAAACTAAGTGAAAAACAAGAACTCAGGTATCTCTGCAAAGTTTCAATGTAGTCCAAAAAATTTAAAAAAGGTTTACTGGAGACTCAGAAGTTTGTGTTTTAAAAAAATAATAAACAAACAAATAAATAGAAATATTAGGTTGTACAATGAAAATTTCTCTTTTCGAAACCATCAGTTGAGTTTGGAAAAGAAAAACTCAGAGGAACGTATTCCACTACTTTTTTACTTCAATTAAGTAAAAGACGTTAGCGACAAAGCAAAAGAAAAGAGGGAGGCAACTCAATCCCTCAAAACCAAAGCCCAAAAGTCCATAATTCTCTTTCTCTGATACTTCAACAAAGTAGCCACAAAATTAACCTTTTAAAAACTTAAATTCCAAAGATTTTTCAGAGAAGAATACCAAATGCAACCCTACCCCCTTTTAAAATATAAGTAGGTTAGCGGCCTGTAGAAAGACACAGATGGGGGACAAAATAACATGAGCACCTATGAAATAAGAGAGAATAGAGGGCGACTAAATTACAGATTGTATGTGATGACATAGGGAATCACAGAGGTCATGAACATTAACAAAATGAACAAAATATGAAGCCCTTCTTCGTGGAGAACACGCTCTAATTCCAAAAGCGTAGATTATGGAAGAAATCAAGCATAGAGTTTTAACTTCATACCTCCAAACAAATGTATAATAATGCTCAAGTTAGGAGACTAAAAATGCCAAACAAGATGTCTTATTTTTTCCTCACGCTCTTCACATCATTTTAAGTGATTATAGCAGTGTAAAAAGGAAGGATCCTTGTAATCTTGATAAAGTGCTCTTCTCCTGGAGATAAATTCTGGGCAAAAGGATGCACCTTACCCTTTATATTGCCATAATGAGCAACTGACACCTTCCCATGAACAGCAACAAGTAGCTTTAGATCATGCAAATATATCATACTCCATAATATAAGGGAACCAAATCCATGATTCAGTCAGCAAGAGAAAGTGAGGAGAAAATTAGTCTGTGGGATAGGGCCGTGGTAGCCCGATCGGTAAGGCGTAGGACACTTAACCGGAGGGTCTTGGGTTTGATCGTAGTCGATGAAAGATCCACCGTTGTTACTAATGGCGGCTGGGCAACGCAAAATAAATGTTGTGATCATAAAGTCCTCCAAATGAAACAATACGTCTGGGGGTACTAGACCAGTTGTTTGCTCGGCTCTTGGTCTGGATCTAAAGAACAGAGCGCTCTTCAGGGCCCCATCCTGGTTAAAAAATAATATGTGGTAAATACGGGGGACCCTGGAACAGTGCTCGAAATTAGCGGTCGTTAGTCGTATTTTGCAACTTTAAATTTCGTTTTGACGACCGCGATTTTGAAACTAGTCGTCACTTTGACGCCTAACTTGTGCTTCCCTGTCCTTTTCCAGTAGCTCAAGGTCAGTTTTCAGAACATCAACCTCACAATAGCAGAAAAGCGTCCTGCTATAATGGCAGAATCGACCCTCAGCAGAATGACCAGTATCTCCTCTTTCCTCCCCCCAAAGACATCACCAGCACATGCTGTGCCTTTTGTTCCTTTGCACCTGTTTCCCCTTAATCCTTTCTTCCCCACCCTCTCCTGGAAATCGCTGTTCTGCACTAGTTGATGGAGATTCACTCATCACTTCATGTCAACACAGAGCGGCAGGTGAGAGACAAAGGTTTGGCAAACACATACAAAACAAAAAAATCTACAACTGTTTAAGCTTTTTTGGAAGTTTAAACTGCTAAATGAAAGCCTCATCTCTCGCATATTGATATACATAATGCCTTTGACGTGTTTTGCAGTTTGACTTTTTTTAACGCTCAAGCTGATTTTCTTACGCAATTTTTAATTAAATCGCCGTAATCGATGTTTCTGAGATTTTTTTTTTTTTACTGTTTGAGTGCAATAATTAATGACAATTCTACGAAAAACGCTGCAGATTAATTCGTTTTTGTCCGATTTCCCATGCACGTGGGAAAAAGGCTTAGCACATTGCAGGTGTGCAGCAATCTTTTTTCATCTGTTTCTCGGTTGTACCTCTTCTGATAATTTCTTAAATTTTATGTTGTGCAAAGCCTATTCAACTAAAATACAAGGATATTTTTTTGCACCCCTTGTCTTTTAAGCCCCCCCCCCCCCCCCCGCTCCGTAAAAAAAGTAAAAAAAGTTGGAATTAAAATTGGTTCTTGTAGTCCAAAACTTCTGCTGTCATGTATAATATTCTTTAATCTTTTTTATGTTGAGCATTTATTTATCCACAGTTCTATATTTTTAGCTCAACAGTACTTGAAAATTTGTATCAGAATATGAAGAAAAATAAAAATATAAAAACATTTTATCAAAAATCTGTTTTTACCCCTTCCCTCCACCTCTGAATGCCATTCTGAGTGTTTCAAGTGAAAAAATATGTTAACATGTTTATTAGATTTGTAAAAAAAATAACAATTGATCCTCAAAGAATAATTCAACATCAAAGAAAAAAAACTACATAGTCATATAAAGCCCGAACCCAGTGTAGAAAATTTTTGAAAAAGAAGACTGCAGATAAAAGGCAAAATACAACCAAGTTTATTAGCAAAAAAAATATAATTATTCTTTTTTTTTCCTTTTTGAGAGAGAAATAGAGGGATATTTGGGGGGGGGGGGTGTTTAGGGGTATTCTTTTCATTTAATTCTATTACAGTAATAGTCACATTTGCATTTGAGATCTTTAACCCCTTCAGTCGGAATTATGAAATAGTTAACCAAAAATGTTTTTATTTGGTACACAAAGTACTATGGCAAAGAGCATCTCACAAACAAAATTTCAAGCTTGTGAGTAAAAAATTAAAATAGTTATGACGTGTCCAATTTTCCAGATACATATTTTGAAATTAATATTTCAGCAAAAAAATGTACGAAATATCACACAAACTTTGTCGTAAAATATTCTTCAGACAATAACAAAACATAATATAAGCATGTGAAATGATAAATAAAAGATCATACAATTTTAGAAAATTCAGAAAAAAAGCAACTTTTTTCGGCGAGAGTGCATGGTTGGAAAAACAACCCAATCCCAGTTTCTCAATCCATTTTTAGGAACGTTGCCAATCCCAAAAGCAGAAATTTTTGCTCGGATAATAACAAGCAGATTGCAAATTGTCAACTACAAAAAAAATCAAGTAATTAAGTCAATTATTAACTGATTAGCAGCTGTTCAAAGCTGATGTCCGGTATACCGGACACCAGGTCTGAAGGGGTTAAAATTCAAATTTTCAAGCTTATTATAAAATTTATGTAAATCTTAACAAAATTTATGCACCTAATCAACGTAATTTGGACATTGCAACCAAGGAAATTATTTTGGCAACTAAGAAAAAAATATCAGGTGCCATTGGCACCTAACTCACTAATACTAATTTCGACCTCTGCCCTGGAAAGTGAAGTGAAGTAAGTGGGCTTTCTCCACACGTAATGTGTTCATTTATATGACATATAGTCAAGATTGATTTATCAGAGCAGATGACTTGTTACCACTGTTAAAGAGATCAGATTTTTATTTTACACTATTGGAGTCAGTTTTGGTACATATGCTAAAATTTTGGAGAGGGGCAATACGAATAGGCTAATCCTCCATTTCAATTTTCTTGCAAACAAAAGTTATTGGAGGGCTAGTGCCAGATCTTTAATTTTTCTCAAAGTGATTTCTTTTTTCAGAATGCAATATGAAATAACAACTATGCAAATTTAAGAATATAATAATAACTTAAAAAAAGAATTGAATTTTGACGCCTTGAATTAAAATTATGTTTTTCGCCATGACGACTTGTTATATGTGTGTTGTGCATGTGGTCATGTGCAAACCCAGATAATATAGACGAACTCGCGAACGCCGTTCGCAGAAAACTTTCGAAGTTTGCAGAAAATTTTTGCATTTTTTAAAAAAAGTTATAAATTTAGGAAGTTTTCTATCTGAAATATGTCTTGATTTTGTTCATTGTGGGGCAGTAGCTTGTTACATACGAAACTGACGCATTCATTAATCATGACGGATTGACAACCAACCTCATGGTAGAACCTGCACTTCATACAACTTGATATTTTTGTTGTTGGTAGCACTTTAGGATTCAGAAGCCCCCTTTTTTTTTTGCAGAAAATTTTAAAGAAATTATTTAAGTTTGCAGACAGTTTTACATTTTATCTAAGTCTGGTCATGTGTGTGTGTGTGTGTGTGCTCTTTCCCCACCATACAGGACATGGGCCCCACTATGTTCTGCATGTTGATGAAGGAGCATGGCCGTTGGAAGTCCCGTAAAACGGCGCTGCGTGATGCCCTGTTGTAGACTCCGAGTCCAATCTAAAAAAGGGACTACACGATGTTTGAGGTAGAAAAAGAAAGTGAGTAACAATCTGTCTTTACTCAAAAAATGAGTTGAATGATCCTATCGAGCTGAACAATTCACACAAACACAATGCCATACTCAAAAGATGTTTTATCCAAAATATTACAAAAATTTTGGGAGAAAATCATCTTATTAACCCCCTGGCAGTTCCAGAATTACATGCTAAATGAACGTGATAAGACGTCCAAAACCGTCAGAGGGTTAAAGAGCCAAAAAATGTAAGTTTAATTGTGCTTCAATCGAGCCAACAGTGCTTAACATAATTTCACTCTATGTACACCTGCATATATTTTCAATTGATAAAAGAATGACTAAGAGACTATTTTACTCAAGTTAACGATTCGATAGAATATCAGTTCAAACAAAAATTTAAATCCTCCTGTGGTCATAATGCTCCCTTTATCACTTAAATAAGCAGTACAACAGCTGTGTAGAATTTGGTTAATGTATCGTAATGGGCATAAAATATCCCCAATAAATGCATTATTAACGATTTAAAAAAACTTGTGTTCTTTTAATGTAAAACTATTCTAAATTCTTCACTTTAAATTTACATACTATCAAGACCTTTAGCATTTTGCTAAAGCGTTTTCTCCGATTTTAGCTTTTATGTAAAAAACTTCGAAACTCAGCTAAAACCCTGGTGCAACTCAAGTGCAGATCCAGAGGGGGGGGGGAGTCATCCCCCCTTTTAAGCGACCAAATATACCATAAAGCTGCTTCTTTGGGGTCTAATATTACGAAAAAATTGCCCCTCCCCCCTCCCCAATTTTTGCTCAAGAATTGCCCTTTCCGAAAATGACCTCCTCTTTAACCACAAGCTGGATCCGCCCTTGGTGCAACTAAAAACTAGTATTAGCAAATCTGTCCTCAGGGGGGAAGATTTAAAAACATGACATATTATGCATTTTTCATGTATTTTAATGTGTATCTTTACTATAAAATGCATTAGAGTATATACGTCCACGCCCCCCAGGAAAACTGAAGACGCCCCCCAGGAAAACTGAAGTGAGGGCATGATTATTGAGTACATCCATTTTATTATAATTATGCTTCCGTTTTCAAGGGAAAATTAATATAATAGCATAGTAAACTATAAAGTACAGTTGAACCATGTTAATTGGAACAAGCATAAAACGAGTTTTCATCCAGACGAACTACTTTTCTGATCCCCACCTTATGGTTTGTAGTATAGTTCTGTAAGACAAGATGGACTACAGTTAATAAAACAGATTTCAAAGGGCCCCCTTGGAGTTGATTGTAACGAGGTTCAGCTGTATAATACTTTGGTTTCAAATCACAGTTAAATGTAGCGCAGCCACAGTCAATATGAACAAGTTATTTAGTCAATCTGCTTTTGAAAAGATTACTATAGTTTTTGCTTAAAACATTTCCAATTGCAAATATAATCTTGACCAAATATATAAGGACAATTTAAAAGAGATAGAAAAAATTCTAGAACCAAAAAAAAAAAAATTTCACAGAATTGCTTCTTAACATACTGTATAACTAAAAATCACTCACAGAGTAAGGTCTGAATTTACTGTAAAAGATCTTGGTATACAATCGAAACAGGGAACCATAACAAAATATAGAAACAAGAGCAAAATGACTGAAATGGAATTTGTTAGTGTTTCGGTGATTAAAACATGAAAAATCAGTGATGGTGCATGGTATAGGATGTTGAATAAATATGTTTACTGGAAAGTGTGATACTTACTTCTTACAGGAGGCTCCTCCATTTCATCTTCATCACTAACAGCATCTTCCTCTTCACATGTTACAGATGTTAGAGGAACAGATTGGTCACGATTGTTTGTTCGACCTTCATCTCTAAGCTTAGTAAAGTAATTCACAGCATAGTCCACAATATCAGCCGGCTTTTCTAACAACACATTGACAGTGAAATCTAATAGCAAGCTAGTGAGTTCTCGAGGAACTTCTAAACGCGGCCGATTCATAGTTCTGCTCGAAATTAAATTACTAAATTATGCAAGCAAAATTTACAAAGCTAACCTGCAGCTTCCTTTCACAATCGGCTTCGAAGGCCCTTTAATTCATCCAAATTACTATGCAGTATATACCTCTTCTTCCTCCCTTCATACAAAACGACAGCAACACTAACTGCAGGAAAAATTTTCACATCTTCTCTTACCGATTGGTTGAGAGGATACTAGGCGGGTTGGTCTTTTGAGCTACATATCGCCATCTGTCAACACACTCACCAGTTGGGGCTTCGTCATAGCTCAAAATGCTGGTTCGTACCGTCCAAGAAAAGAAATTGTAAAAACATTTGCTTTAAAATACAATTGGTAGTATTTTATTTGACCATCACAAACGTAAAGGTTTCCAGTGCAAATTTTCATTTAACGCCGATAACAGTTCATTACTTTTTTTTTTTCAAACGATTTAGGCTCTAGAAAAAAATATTTGTTGAAAATCTATGCAATTTTTGATGTTTTTCTTAATTCCCCCAGCTCAATGCTTTCCTTTTTTGTATTTGGCTCATTTTGTTTAATTTCCTGTTTATGGATTTTGCATAAAATGTGCGAGCATTCCTGCTCCTCGTTGAGGATTTTTTCTTTCACCCTCCGGCTCATTTTCTTCATTTTTATTTTCTGTCGGAGGCAAGGTGAGGAGCTTATAGTTCTTTGATGATTTTTGGAAAATTGGATATTTTCGGATGGAAGATAGAATTTCGGACTTGTTCTTTTACACACCGGCCAATGCCAAGCAGAATGTTTACGTTTTCATACAGGGACTCTAGTCTCAACAAGCTTCCTCCATCAATTATCTGATTAGACGTCACGATCCTCTAAAATTTAATTTTTAATGCTTTACACAATTTCATGAACGAAATCTTCTTTTGTGCTGGTACTGTAAGCTCTCTCTCTACATTTCAAAGATCTTTAAAGAATTGATAAAAGTGTGCGAAAAGAGTCATCATTCCGTTCTTTCAGGCGCGAACCCAACGGGGAGGTTATGGTGATCATGACCCCTATCTTAAACGACAAAATAATGTCTAAAATTGCATTTTTGGGACTTATATTATGAAATGATAGTCAAACACCATATTTTGCGCAAAAATTACATTTTGACCCCTCCTTTCCTGAAAATGACCCCCTAAACCAGAAGCTAAACTGCCCTTGCGTGTTGTTTGCCTGAGGTTTTTCTCGACTCGCAGAAAAACAGTCAACATGGGGAATAGTTGACGATAAGATTATGGGTGCTTGTTGGGGGCAAAAAAAAAGAGGGGGAGGTTGTCAAATGAAAAGGTACCAAACGTCATAACAACGTAACCGTTAACGAATTTGCGTATGCCACTATGGGAAAACTTAGCGACACACCATAGGGATGCGATTGGAGTATCCAGCGTGGATCGCAACATGCGCAGGAGAAATTTAAGGCTCTCACTACGAGCGCTGTCCAGTTCGACGTATGTGATACGCTACTTGTTGAATTTCTTACGCACAGGAAAACCATAAGTTCCGATATATGTACTGTTAGATACTTCAAAACCTACTCAAGTTCATCAAAAACAAAACGCCGGGGCTGATATCATGAAGGGTGTAATTCTGCTCCCCGATAACGCGCAGGGCCAAATTTTCTAATAGGCATCAGACTAGGCAGCTGCCTAGGGCGGCTACTTTTGCTTTAACCATATTTTTTAAAATTATTATTCGTGAAAGAAATGTATTAGTATTCTATTATTTTCCAAATCCACATCGTTTTCTTGTTATTGTTTACTTTACATGTTAGAAACATGAAATATATTTCAAGCGTTTTAATATTTAAATTTAAAACAAGAAGTGTGGTGACGAAAAGCGGGCGTCTATTGAAGAAATGCAGGTGTAATCTCAGCAAGCAGAACTTCTTGCCTCAAAAGGATTGCATAAGGATTGACGGGTCAAGAAGGCAATCTCGCCTCTCAAGATTGTTATGATACTGGTTTTAGGTTGTCAGCGTCTTGCCAATATCAAGAAAATATCAAGTTTGGTTGTTTTTGTAATCTTGCATACATATTGTCAAGACAAAAAAATGTCAAGATTTTTCCATGAGAAGGCGATATCAGTGTATGCAAAATGTGATTGCGCATGCACATCACTTTTATTGTGCGTGCTAATGATCTTGACGGCGACAGTAAGATATCAATAACATTATTTTCAATTCTAACGCTGATAAGATTTATGCAATCTTGATATTGCATGATGAAATCAGTATTGATATACAAATACAAATGTGACAACCAGCAACAGGCTCTGGGCCCAACTGGGCTGGTCCTAGTCAAATTATAGACCCCAATGAAGATCAATGGCCCTCTTAAAACTATCTACTCCCTTGCTCCTTACCGCCTCTTCCGGTAAACTATTCCAAGTTCCCACTACTCTGCTAAAATAGTAATTTTTCCGAATTTCCAGGTTAGCCTGAGATTTAAACAGCTTATAACAATGACCCCTTGTCCTGCTTTCCGTGCAAAAATTTAACCCTGTAACATCTTTCATTTTGATAAATTTAAACAACTGAATCATGTCCCCTCTGGTTCTCCTTTGCTCAAGACTATACATATTAAGCAACTTCTTGCCTCAAAAGGATTGCATAAAGATTGACGGGGCAAGAAGGCAATCTCGCCTCTCAAGATTGTTATGATACTGGTTTTAGGTTGCCAGCGTCTTGCCAATATCAAGAAAATATCAAGTTTGGTTGTTTTTGTAATCTTGCATACATATTGTCAAGACAAAAAAATGTCAAGCTTTTTCCATGAGAAGGCGATATCAGTGTATGCAAAATGTGATTGCGCATGCACAGTTAAGATGTAAGCATGTTAAGATGTATGCAATATTGCATACGTTTTGTTTTTTAAATATTTATGCAACCTTGATATTGCAAGACGAAATCAATATAGATATATCGAGATGTATGTAATATTGCATACTTGTTATAACCATATTGATTTTTAAATCTTTATGAAATCTTTAAGCAATATTAAACACGCAATATTGACGCTGTCAGTACAATATCAAGAGCTGTCAAGATTGCTGCAAGAAGTTTTGCTTTTAGGGATTGCATTTGAAGAGAAATCGCAACAAGATTGAAGTTTGTCTAAGATTTCTAGTGGCATATTAAAAGTTTGTTCAAATGTGGTTTTTGAGTAATTGCCTGGTATTTTCTCCTTCACACATTATTATCGTTTTTTGAAATTGATTTTCGCTATTATTGAGTCTTGGAGTCAAATAAAAAAAACAAGTAACATACAAAAGAAATCTGAGTAGTTCTAAGAAAATGAAACATGCTAAATAAAACACCGAAGAATGAAAGTCGTCAAATAGTTTTTAAAACGAGATACATATTTTTGGAATGGTCAGTTTTCAAATGCAGAAGCTTTTTACGTTTCGGAATGTAATCCAGTAACGATTTATCAACAAATCCCATTGAATTGTGAGAAGTGGTACGAAATACGTTCGAGTCAACGTATAACACAGACGAAATTATTCTAATCGTAGAGTCGTATATGAAAAAAAATAACATGATAAAGATGCTATTATAAATAAAGAAGACAGCTATGATACAATGGGGAGGACTCGAAAATTGACGTTCAGTTCCCAACAAAGATTCAGCTATGTATGAGACCCAAGCGTGCTTGGGAACTAAAACCTGGGGCACCGCAATCGGCTGATTTCATAACAGGAACTAAGCTAAATTAGTTTTAATGCTTCAAAATAGTGTTGAATCAAGCAAGGAAGACGGAATTACACCAGAAAACACAATTATTAGACATCTTCAAGAGCATGGCATAATTTCCCAATAGCAGAGTAGGTAACTAACTGCCTAGGGCGGCAAACTTTGCGTCAAAAATATTTTTTTTTAATTATTATTCTTGAGAGAAAAATATTAGTTATTTCATTTTCCATAGAAGCACCCTTTTCTTGTTATTTAATAATGTTTACTTAATACTACCCTGTTACTACTTTAGCAGGGTAGTGGGAACTTGGAACAGTTTACCGGAAGAGGCGGTAAGGAGCAATGGAGTAGATAGCTTTAAGAGGGCCATTGATATTCATTGGGGTCTTTACTTTGACTAGGACCAGCCCAGTTGGGCCAAGAGCCTGCTGCTGGTCGTCGCATTTGTATTTGTATTTATATATAATGTTAATTTTGGGACACTACTTATAGAATCTTTAGTTGCGTTTTTCGAGTTAAATTTTGCTTTTGTTTTTGAGGGGGAGGGCGGCAGATTTTAAATCCAAACACTTTCTACCTAATTTGTGCTTTATTTATGTAGGTTTTTAACTTCAATTATATTTCAGCGCAAAGCTTATTTGATCATTTCTCATTTAATAGTTCTAATGATTTCATTGTGCAAAACATAGCAAAAATTTTCAGAATAGGGATCTGACAATTTCTCAGGGAAAATTTCAAATTGTGTAACAAATCGGATATACAAGAATTATTCATACCTTTGTATTTTGAAGCATGGAGATTTTGAAGTATGGAGTACTTAATATTCATGACATTATTCCCTATATTTTACAAATCGCACAGTTAATACAAAAAATAATTTTAATAGTAATAAAATGCATATTAAAAGAAAAGAAAACAAGAAAGAGAGAAGAATATTTTTTTGAAGGCAAAACAAATCTTAAAGTGTAAAATATTAAATACGGATCTGAAATACTTTTTAGAAAAACCCAACAAAATTGAATATCGTTATTGTTTATGTAAGAAACATGCGATTTTGAAGTTTAGTTTTTTCCGCTGTCCCTGACGCAGTATTTAATACGTATAGTTTCGATATTTTGTGAATAAATGGGTTACCACAAATATGTATTTTTAAAAGTCAACGAATTTATTTTCGGAGTTTTAGGAATTGGTCATTGAAACAAGTTTTTAGTTAAAATTTCTTTTAGTGATGCTATTTTAAAGTACCTGGCTGGTGCGGAGCAACTTGATTATTTGCTTATTCAATAAAAACAAAATATGTAGAGACAAATTTATTTTTATGAACTATGAAGAACAGCATTGAAAATGTATGTTTACCCAGTTTCAAAGATTGTCAGGCAGATGGCGTTTCTTATTTTGAATGCACTGCGTCAGGAAATTTTGAAAGTTATTTTAAAATCTCTTCATTATTTCTATGGATATGTTGACAACAGCTGGAAGAATGTTGTTCTTCAAATGTTCTAGGGCAATCGTTGTAGACCAATGACTTGATATAACCCAACAGAGTGCCAGCATACTGTACCACATAATATTACACAGGGTGCAATATTGAAATGGGTACGGAATGCACGCTGCATAGCGATGATGATGAAACGACCATTAGAAAATACACCTTGAAGGCGAACGCGCTGTGTCTTCGTCCGTTCTATGCCGGTCAGGGCCGCCGAGAGTCAAGCCCGGTCTCTCGTCAGCTTGGTAACTGCCCCCCCCCCTCAAAAAAAAAAAGAAGAAGAAAAAAAAAAAAACTCATAAAATTATACTGCTCCAATTCCGAACCGGACTATAGTTATCGACTAAGCTGACATGGCCTCTCGTCGGGTGTAAAATGTGTACGTATGGATATTATGGGCACAAAAAGCCTGATTAGTTATTCCTTTTATTTCTTTAGCAATACAGTAAGCTTTTTAATGTCCGTCTCGCGAGAGACTATCCTGCCTCCGTACCGTATGGCCATTGCATCATCCTATGTTAAAAAATTGAGGAGTGTCAGAAACGGCTGTACTCAAGTTTTGCACACGGCAACACGTATCCCAGATAGTATTTCGTTTCTTAAATATTTTAAAAATGATGTCAACGTTATGACAACCATCTTAAAAGGTTTGTGAGACGTTTAAACGTAACATGTGCTAACGGGATTTTTACCGAAATGAGAGTTGCTGGCATGAAATAGTATTTTCAATCTTTCAAAATCTGATTAGACCGAGTAACTTAAGTATTAGTAAATAGTAAATTAATAATCACTATTTTTAAAAAGAATTAGGTTTGTGCTTTATTTTAATATTTTGCTTATTTTGCGATTGTATGATTGTACGTGCTATATGGGGTTGGTTAGAAAAAATGGGTCACCCTCCTAAAACTAAATATACATATGGCTTTTTTACTTTTTTACACTGATCATTTTACATTTAGTCACTGACTGGTTTTGCATACATTTGTTTTCATAGAATTTTTTTCTAAAGTCATAGGATTTATATCAAAAATGTTTTTCGAAAAATAGGGGAAGACCGCCTATATTGGACCACTGCTTAAATTGGACCTCGGGCTTAAAATCTAGCACAGAGATCTGTGATACACTTTAACAGTAGAAATATTAAGTTTTAGGAGTAAAATCAATGTGTATGAAGTTTCACCAGTCTTCCAACTGTTTAGCGTGAGTTACGGCTTGATTTGTGTTGAAGACGTGCGAAATCTTATTTTGCGGACTTGTTTCTAGAATATTAACTCAAAAACTTTTCTATTGAGGTAAAATTTTGTTACAGAATTATGATCTGTGTTTAATAAGGATTCTATCGATGTATTTACATGCGCGATTGTGATACATTTTGGTAGAGCAATGAGCTAAAGAATAAAAAACGGCGTGTTTTCCTTTATTGGACCGAAAAATTTTTCCTATATTGGACCGGTGGTCCAATTTAAGAATATGATTTTAAGCAAGACTTTTTATTAATCGTAACATAAAATAAGTGACTCGTCTTATTTAATAGCGTAGTTAAAATTATTTTAAGCATACTTTAACACCTATTCACGATATTCATTTAAACTTTTTTTATCAAGCACATTTTTGTCAAGCAGAAGCTGCAACTTCTTAAAATGAATGTTTTTTTTTTCTCTTCATCCATTTAACTGCAGTTTCAGGTTGTTAAACATAGCTATTACCTTAAATAAAATTTATGCTGGTTTACCGAGAAAAAATATGAAATTCTTTGGTATTTTCGAAACGATTTTAAAAGGAAACAATTTATATGCTACTGAAATGTTCAATGTAGATGAAGCCGGTATTTTCACTGTCTAAAAGCCCCAAAAATATATTGACGTATAGAGGTAAACACCAAGCTTGGGGCAGTAATGAGAGGTGAACGTGGTAGAAACACACTGGTTATTTGCTTCATGAGTGCAACAAAATTGCAAGCTCCCCATGCTTATTTTCAAAAGATTACGTTCTATGTATGAACTTATTGTGAAAGCTTCCCTGGTAAACAATATGCTTGTTCAAAAAAAGGTTGGATCACAAACGATAATTCACACAATTGATTCAACATTTAACAAAAACTGTTAAGCCAAGCAATGTTAAAAGAATGCCCTTCTATTAATGAATAGGCACAGCACTTACATAAAGAACATTGATGCAATAAACTTGGCTAACGAGTTAGATATAATAATGCTTTCTTTTCAAGCACATCATGCACATAGATGTGGGCTTTATTCCCTTTGTCTACATATACAGTTATCGAGCATGTGATACATGGAGGCGAGAACATCTTCTGCTGCAGCAAAATTAGAAACAAGTAGCCCACATAAAACTACTCAAAGTGAACAGGTTACATGTTCGGTGTAAAATGTACACTATGTACAAGAACTAGCTACGACTTAAATTAGTACAAGTTATGCAGAATCAGCGGATAATTCTCATCAAAACATGATTGTCAACTCTAACTATGATTTTGTAAAGCCGGCTCACATATCACCTTTGACTAAAAAAATAGAAGGAACAAAAATGAAGGCTATCTCAGCAATCATTCTAACGCCTTATAAAAGAGGCATAGAACAGAAAAAGTCACACGAAAAGAAGCAAGAAACTACACAAAACAATTGTTATTGCAATATTTGTCATAGAGATAAAGTGCAAAACATGATTAAGTGTATGAAATGCCTTCGGCGAGTTCATCAACACTGCCTAAGTGAGGCTGAAGTAAAAGAAATTCTATGACAAATCCTGGAAAAAAGTTGTATAGTTCAAATATAAATTATTCTATGATTTCCTGGTACGGTCCAACTTAGGAAGCGCATGGTTCAATTTAGGCGCATATATTCCTAAATTGGACTTTTGCAACTTTTTATAAAATAATTTTTTAAAAAATAATTTTCATATTTTCAGAAAATATAAGCTCCTAGGGGGGTTTCTGATTAAATTTAGCTTACGATGCCCTATTTTGTATTTTTGTTTTGCTTCACATTGAGCGACACAGGCCTCCTGTTCTTAGGGGGTCCAATATAGGCGGTCTTCCCCTACTTTTGAGGGAGTTCAAGCGAAATTTTTGAAAAGAATGTTTCTTTGATAGTTATTATTTCTTTTTATGTTAATAAATTTCGCAGATGCAATTGTTTGCTTTTTGTTTTATAATTTTCCATCAAACAGATTCAACTGTCCGCAAATACTACCTCATATAACGTTGCACTTACAAAAAATATTTCATACTAAAAATTTACCTACGTTATCAAGCGCGACCCATTTACCCCTTTTTTAAGATAATCTTACTTTAAATTTAAAAACAAAGGTGGTTGACCTACTTACCAATTCGTATGGGGCAAATTTGACACCCATCAGATTTTTAAAAAATAATAATAATTGTTAAGACTAAAGCATTATTTTGAAAAATAATGAGGAACATTTATTTACTAATACAGTTCAAGATAAAATAATAAGTTAAACTTTTTTTGTTCAAAAACTTTTGTATGAGGCTTCAAAAAAGAACCTGCTCTGAAAAGAGGTCTCACTTATCCAGTGGCGTATATAGGATTTTATTTCGGAGGGGGCCCATATAATCAAGCTTAGCCCCCCCCCCCTAACCTTTTTTTTTATTTCGCTATTACTGTAACACAGGTAGAAATTTTCAAATTGAACTAAAATGTTGTAATTTTTGGAAAAAATAGAAAATTACGAAGTTTTAGATTCCCTCCAAAACTTTTTTCAAAATTGAAATTATTTATGCTACCTTTGATGACGCTCCCAAGTAGCACACTTCGTTTTTTAAAGGTTGTAAAATGGTTATTAATTTTGTAACAACCGCTTAAAAACGTTTATAAAACGTTTAAAGGTTATTTGTGCTACCTAGGTTGGAGGATCACGACTCCTCTGGGAAACTTTCTAAAACTTAAATGGTAAACATGCAATTTCAGGCTATCTTTAGTAACGTTAAAGGAATTGAGAAGACTCGGGGCATCTCTCCTGAAATATTTTGACACTGAAGCACAACTCAGGATATATTTCTTCATGATAGAGTAAAAGAAAAGAAAATGAGTTTTTTTTTTTTTTTTTTAACTGGTCTTATTTAAGTTATCTTTGGGAAGTAAAAGTTCAAAGACCCTCCCCTGAAAGTTTTTCGATTTTTTGATGCGCAATTTCGCGTTCTCTTTGGAGACGTTAAGGGACAAAAAGTGGTTAGGGATCTCCCTCCGAAAATTTTCAAAATTGAAACCTTAAGCCATCTTTACTTTAGACCATCTTTGGTAGTAACGTTAGCAAGGACTCTCTCCCGAAATGTTTCGAAATTAATGCTTTAAAAACATTTTTATTTGGGTTATCTTTAGTACTGTCAAGAGAAGGGGTAGGCTTCGGGCGGCGTGCCCGAAATTTTGTGGCATTGAAGCTTGAAGAATGCAATTTTAAACCCTATTTTTTGAAACTGAAGGTTCAAAATTTTACTTTTAGCAGAGGTGCCCATTACCCCCAAGAGCAAAAACTTATCATCCAAGAATTCCACGAAGATCCCTCTAAAAACGAGAGCCACACGTGAAAGAAAAAGAAAACAAAAACTTTTAAAAACGCCCCTTAAAAATAATTCAATGACGCCGCTTACGCCATGATTCTTGATAGGAACAACTGCTTTTTGGCTTTGTCTAACAGCATTTGGGATAATAAAAGGATTTAGGCACTCTTCCGGAAATTTTTGGGCATAGAGACTGTAATTCGGGAGCTCTCTCTTTTCAAAAAACACATTTTAGAGCTAAAGACTCTAGAAAAGTAAGGGAAATATCAACTACTGTTAACTGTTTGAATTTTAAATCTCTAAAATGCCATTTGAGTCAATGTTTGACCAAGGTATTGAAGAAGCGAGAAAAGAACTCTCTTCCGAAAATTTGTGGATGTTGAAGTCTTGAAACTGCAATTAAATTACACGTTGTAAAAGCGAAATTTTAAGATCTCGTTGGACTATATAAGGGGGAGGGGAGTCATGAGCCTTCTTTGAATTCATGCTTGGCGGACATACGGGCCTCGACTTCCTACCTTAAACCTGCCACTGAGAAGCACTCTATTCGTTAATTTCACCACTGGTAAAGAGATTGAAAATTACGTGTCCCTTCTAGCTCGGCCGGCTTGGACTTCTACCTCTTTTCGATTTTTTTTTTCGTTCAGCTGAAAGCTTGAAAATTATTTGTGAAAAAACTAAAACCGAAAATGATTGCACTTTATTTTAAATTTCTTGTCGGGGAAGAATGATTACACTTTATTTTAAATTTATTGAGTGTAGCATTACTTTAAAGACTCTTATTTCCTGACTGACTAGAAAAACAGGGGGAGTGAGAAGAAAGACAGAAACGTAATTTGCTGACTAATAATCTACATGTATTGAATATTTTTCATTTAAAGATTTCTATTCAAAATGATTAGGATTGTTTCTATGCGCATTAAAATATCTTCATTTTCCCAAGACACGTTCTTTTTTCTCTCGAGTAAATCGCAAGGGCCCTCTCAGGTTGCACTAGAGCCGCTATATAGACAGGCCGACGCATCAAGCTTAAGTTTCACCACTTTGGATCCAAATCATTAACTTTCACTTTCATTTTTCATTGTTGAGGAATTAAGGTTACCAGAGCAAAGTTAGCGATAACTCACCAGAAAAGACAACCCTCAAACACGCGCTGGATCCAAAGTTGTGAAACTTAATCTTGATGCGTCGGCTCGTCTATATAGGGGCCTTAGGTTGCACCACTGCCTGGTGTCATCTAACAAATTATTATTAGCAATAATTTTATTTATTTAGTTGTGTATTTCAAGCTAAAAGTATGTAAATAATTTAAGAGTAAACTTAAACAAAAAATTAACTACCTTTATTTAAAAAAAAAAAAAAAAAAAATCCGAATTTTTTTTCGCGGGGGGGGGGGGGGTATAGGAGGGAAAGACCCTCTGGAGCCCTCCCTTATGTACACCTTTGAAAACAATGTTAATAGAGAGTGGGCTTTTTAAGGATTTGTTTTTTTTTTTTGAGCAAACACGAACCGAACACCTACTTTTGGAAAAATCTTTCTCGATTTCGGGGGGGGGGGGGACCGGACCCCCATCGGCCACCCCCCTTAAATATGCCCTTGCACTTACCCCAACCAACTCTCTATTAAATTAATCTTTTATACCATGGCGAGGCAGGAAATGAGTTAATACTTCTAGAACTTCGGTCAATCCGTGTTTCTTGTTATCCGAACTTCCTTTCTGCCACATTGAGCTGGATAGCAGAAGTTACTATCAAAAATCCAACTGGTAAGATTGATCTGAATTGTGCAACAAAAATGGCAAACGGACAACGTCCGTGAAACTTCTATGGAAATGCAAACGCTCTTTTCAAATGAATTGTAACATTTGTTTTCCCTTTGTTCAAATTTTGTAGAAAGTTTTGTGAATATGGTAATGGTTAATATTTGCTACAAAAGGATAAGAAAATATTTCTCATTTCTTGCATAATTTGAAAGAGTAATAACAATAGAAAGAGTGATGCAAGAGTTGGGAATATCTATGAATAAAAGAAATGACTTAAAATTTTAGTAGACGAAAACTATATTTATGTAGCAAAGTTATTTTTAAAGGCAAACAATAAAGAAAAGAAAATAAATAGATAGCTTTATGTGACGGTAGCCTAAATGTAGATCAAAGTTTTCCGAAAAATAGACTAATTTTAAAGATATATTAAACACAAAATGAGAAATTCAATTGAATTTCAAGTGTTACATATAAACTGGTGGCTGGAAAGGAAAGAAAAGAAAAAAAAAAAAAAAAGCGCAGTAGTCAAAGGCTAGCCGCTTCTTCAAAAACTTCCGTGAAAACAACTTCACAACACTACTTGTTCTCAAAATACGGTAACTCCTTAGAGAATGTAATTCCAAATATTACCGCAAGTTTATAAATAACGTTCCACGAATTTTTCATAAAATTGGTGGAAAAAACTCCGCAGTTTGTCCGTTTTGTTAGTAGTATCTTTTGTTTCATAAATAGCTACTCACTCTGAGTCAGGCATTTCAAAGTTTTACTGGGGGAGGGGGTGGGAGGAGGAGGGAAACATTAAACTCAATCCATATTATGGGAAAGAAGTCACGAAATACGCACAAAAAAGTACATTTATCTATTTTCATTTTGTTTCTAAGATCCAGAGGCTGGGCCTGCTCTGAATTTTCAGTTGTTTCAGGAGACCGGAGCAAACACTTCCTTGAGTTACTCTGATTTGAAAGTTCAATGTTTGCTCCAGCTCCATTCCATGCTTCGAACAGTTTTTATAGCATTATTATGTACACATCTTTACTGATTTAACTAATTTTACTTACATTCGCATGCATGCGATAAAAAATTAGTGTTATAGACAACTTATTTATTACTAAAATGTTTATTATTTTATTTAAATTATAAATTACACACAAATACATATTAAAAACATAATACTTCGACGGTGGGTGCACCAATCGTGACGACTGTGCCAGTTATCGTCAGTTTCACTTTCAAACTAGAAATACTAAGTACGTTTAGCACAATGGTCATTGGCCAATCCTAAAATTGAAGGTGTAATCTGAAGAGCATTTCTCTTAAAACTGTCTCTTAGATTGGTTTAAAACTTCTCCTCTGTCTAGTCTCATGATGCACTTGTTTCAGCATCAATGCAAAGATTTGCTAGCACTCATTAGTAAGGGAAGTGTTGCTTCTTAATCTACTTGCAACAGCAATATATTTGCATATTTTTAGCTATTGTAAAGTTTTTGCTATCTAGGTAAGATAAAGTTTTAACGTGATTTATTTCTTTCGTTTTCTAACTTTTATTAATAAAATCATAAAAGTTAGAAAACTGCCAAAACTGAATCACGAATACGAATATATTTTGCTAGTCGTGGCTCAGCTTACATACAGATTACCGCAATAAGATCGCATACAGATCATGTAGAATATATTAAATATGCTGTGAGATTTTCATAATATCATGGTCCTCCAAGTGCGCATAATAATAATGACTCTAAAACCAAGTGACATTATAGACGATTGTTATTTCTATATATTGGCGAATAAAGGGACGGAAATTTTTCGACGTTACAACAGAGCTGTCTCTATAAACGGCGCACAGTGTGGCATACTGGTCAAAAATCCATCACATTTTGAGATAGCATCTTCTATTTGGGATCAAAATGCAGCAAAATTCTTCTACTATGTCGTACTAGTGCTACAATTTTGAATTTTTTTAACCCCTTAAATCCGGCAGAGCTCGGAAAAAACCCAAGTCGCGATTTCGAAACCGAAAAAGTGTGACCATATTTTTTCCCGGATATGTGTTTTAATGCAGGGTGAAAAGCGAGGAATCGGATGATAAAACACAACTTTTGGCTGCTGCAGGGCCAATATAAATGCTTTCTTTCCATGTATTAGTCATAAAAAACTTGGTTTTCCACTGGAAAACTGGGTTTTCCCTGTCTTCATACATCTCCTGAGCAAAGAAAAAATATAGTTTAAACCTAACCTACGACTTTTTATTCATTTTTAAAAGTTCAAAGCGTTAAAACCCCCTACAGAACCAAAAAACGCTCAAAATCCAAATTCAAGCTCTAGATCCTACCATTATAACTCGCGGAGATTTAAAAGATTGTATTTAAATAGTGAAATGCATACTTTATCTGTATACTTTTTTGTTTTTGTTTAAATTAGGTATCCAAGCTCGTTGAAATGGGTGAGGACGTTGTGATTCAGCAAGTCTTTTATAAATTTTAATTTAAAAGTATCATTTCTGTTAATTATTTGCTGAGAAAAGGGTTCTCTACCTACATTTATATATTTTTTTATATTGCTGTCAGCTTGTCGTTTTCATTTTATATTACATTAAATTCCAATAGAGTAACACGTTCAATAACTACTGCATCATATTTTATTACTGGATCTAAACTGCCGTGGGAATATTTTATGAGCACTCGTTTACAAAACGCGCAAAGTTAAATTGAAGTAACAAGATGCTCTTCCCTAGTAATGGGTGAAAGTATATTTCGGAAAACAAATTCGAATACCTACTCAAGGTTGCACAGGGTACATTAAAAATATAAGAAATTTTTTTTAGGTAAGCATAATTATTTGCGAAAATCACAGAAATACATTTTTCTGTCTAGAAAAAGTGAAAATCTGAAAAACAAAACTTCATTTATGGTGTACTTGGAAATATCAGAAATTATAAAGATAGCAGTAGATGAGAAGATTTTGGAATACTGCAAGGGGAAAATTTTGCCTGTGGAGACATTGATCACCTAAAAATTTAACATGTCGACCATGTCTAGTGGTCAGAGACGTTTGACCGTGGCCCCGGGTTCGAATCCCGGCTTGGGCATGGACGTACTTTCTCTCTCTAGAGTCATTGCCCTTTCTGTGTGTGAAAGTGTCTTTTGAATGGATGCCTACCCTATGAACGGGTCCTTTATGGGGAAAACGGAAGCCGTACCTATTCTGCCTTAAATCGAGTAGATTTCATCTACTCGGGCTCTGATACCCGAGTCGTATTTGGAACAACAACAACAAAATTTGATATGACAGTCAAATGCAGTTATCAAGGAATTTAAAAAAGACGACCAAGTGGGTGATATTGCATGTAAAAAGCAGAATTGAAGTTCATCTTTTTCTTGAGGAATACAGAGAATTGTTAGAGCTATCTACTTATATTAAAAACTGAGTATCTTTCTTTCTAACTATCTTTCTATGTCACGCTTCTGTCTCCTGAACGCCACTGAACTGAAAGTCGAACCAGGTACCGATAGATAGGTAATTTTTCAGCAAGGGCGTATTTAAGGGGAGGGCCGAGGGGGCCTGGGCCCCCCCCGAAATCGAGAAAGATTTTTTCAAAAGTAGGTGTTCGGCTCGTGTTTGCTCAAAAAAAAAAAAAAAATCCTTAAGAAAAAAAGCCCACTCTCTATTAACATTGTTTTCAAAGGGGTCTTTCCAGAGGGTCTTTCCCTTCTATCCCCCCCCCCCCGAAAAGCTCGTATTTTTCTTTTTTTTTTCTTTTTTTTTTTTTTGTAAAGGTAGTTATTATTCGGTTTAAGTTTACTCTCAAATAATTTACATACTTTTAGCTTGAAATGCATAAATAAATAAAAAATTATTTGATGGCACCAGGCAGTGGTGCAACTCAAGAGGATCAGGGAGCCCTTGCGCTTTACTCAAGAGAAAAAAGAACGTGTCTTGGGAAAATGAATATATTTCAATTAGAAAACGCCTGGAAAAAATCCTAATCATTTTGAACAGAAATTTTTAAATGAAAAATATTCAACACATGTAGATTATTAGTCAGCAAATTACGTTTCTCTCTTTCTTCTCATTCCGTCTTTTTTTCTAGTCAGTCAGGAAATAAGAGTCTTTAAAATAATGCTACACTCAATAAATTTAAAATAAAGTGTATAATTATTCCTCCCCAGCAAGAAGTTTAAAATAAAGTGTATAATTATTCCTCCCCAGCAAGAAATTTAAAATAAAGTGTAAGTACACCTCCCAGCAAGAAATTTAAAATAAAATGCAATCATTTACGGTTTTTGTTTTTTCACAAATAATTTCCAAGCTTTCAGCTGAACAAAAAAAAAAAAAAAAAAAAATCGAAAAAAGGTCCCAAGCCGGCCGAGCTAGAAAGGGCATGTAATTTTCAATCTCTTTAAGAGTGGTGAAATTAAAGAATAGAGTGCTTGTCAGTGGCGGGTTTAGGGTAGGAAGTCGAGGCCCGTATATCCGCCAAGCATGAATTCAAAGAGGGCTCATGACCCCCCTTAAAGAGTTCAAAGAGATCTTAAAATTTCGCTTTTACAACGTGTAATTTAATTGCAGTTTCAAGACATCAATACCCAAAAATTTTCGGAAGAGAGTTCTTTTCCCGCTTCTTCTTCAATACCTTGGTCAAACATTGCCTCAAATGGCATTTTAGAGATTTAAAATTCAAACAATTAACGGTAGTTGATATCCCCCTCACTTTTCTATAGTCTTTAGCTCTAAAATGTGTTTTTAGAAAAGAGAGAGCTCCCGCATTACAGTCTATATGCTCAGAAATTTCCGGAAGAGTCCCTAAATCATTAAAATTATCCTAAATATTGTCAGACAAAGCCTAAAAGCAGTTGTTTCTATCAAGAATCATGGCGTAAGCGGCGCTATTGAATTATTTTTAAGGGGCGTTTTTAAAAGTTTTTGTTTTCGTTTTCTTTCACGTGTGGCTCTCGTTTTTAGAGGGATCTTCGTGGAATTCTTGGATGATAAGTTTGTGCTCTTGGGGGTAATGGGCACCTCTGCTAAAAGTAAAGTTTTGAACCTTCAGTTTCAAAAAATAGAGCCTAAAATTGCATTCTTGAAGCTTCAATGCCGCAAAATTTCGGGGCACAGTGCTCGAATCCTGCCTCTTCTCTTGACGGTATTAAAGACAACCTAAATAAAAATGTTTTGAAAACATTAACTTCGAAACATTTCGGGAGAGAGTCCTTGATAACGTTACTGTCAAAGATGGTCTAAAGTAAAGATGGCTTAAGGTTTCAATTTAAAAAATTTTCGGAGGGATATCCCTAACCACTATTTGTCCCTTAACGTCTCCAAAGAGAACGCGAAATTGCGCATTTTACATCGAAAATCTTTCAGGGGAGGGTCTTTGAACTTTTACTTCCCAAAGATATCTTGAATGAGACTTCAGTTGAAAAAAAAACTCATTTTCTTTTCTTTTACTCTATCACCCTAGTAGCACAAAAATATAGTTCGACGCGGTTCCTACGTAGTTCGACGTTTTGAATCCCGAATTATAATGGATCGCATGAAGAAATATATCCTGAGTTGTGCTTCAGTGTCAAAATATTTCAGGAGAGATACCCCGAGTCTTCTCAATTCCTTTAACGTCACTAAAGATAGCCTGAAATTGCGTGTTTAGAATTTAAGTTTCAGTAAGTTTCCCAGAGGAGTCTTGATCCTCCAACATCAAAGGTAGCATAAATAATTTCAATTTTGAAAAAAAATTTTAGAAGGAACCTAAAACTTCGTAATTTCCCATCTTTTCCAAAAATTACAATATTTTAATTGAAAATTTCTACCTGTCTTACAGTAATAGAAAAAAAAAGGAAGTTGGGGGGGGGGGGGGGCTAAGCTTGATTATATGGGCCCCCTCCGAAATAAAAACCTATATACGCCACTGTTTTTCAGGCTTCATTAGTTTCAATTTATATAATTATACGATTTTAATTAGCGAAGATATCAATTAATAAGTAGTCAAATTTAAAGCGATTAAGCCTAATAAATGATTAAACTTCCAAGACATTTTTTCTTACCGTTGCCATTTGAATTAAAACGTTAATTAAATTATTGAACTATTTAAAATTCCAAGATATTTATTTCTTTCCGTTGCGATTTTAAGGCAGGAATTCAAGTGAAACACGGACGATCGCAACTTACCAATGCAATCGCAAATTCCAAAATTTGGATTCAAGTGAAACGAATTCACTTGAATTCGACTTACAGTAGCGGTTGCAATATACGATCGCCTCGAAGCGATTGCAATGGTGTTTCACTTGAATTCGGCCCTAAATTAAGACGTTAATTAAATTGAACTTTTTAAAATGAAAGAGTGTTATTTTTTTCCATTGTCATTTTGAATTCGTGTTATAACAAAGTTCTAACAATTGTTTTTATTCTAATTATTAATGACATATTTTTTCTCTGGTACCATTTTGAAAATGTGTTTTTAAATAAAATTGCAATTGCTGTTTTTAGAAGGGACTTTTTCTGGCTGCGATCCAAATATTAAAAGAACTTTTTCGTTTAGAATTTTGCAATTAATTTTACAGGAAGAAAGCGGTTTGGAAATAATTGTTTTTGGAAAGGAATTTTATTTGTTATTTAGGGAGAGTGCTAAGTATGCGCTACTTGACATCGTCTTTATTTTTGAGGAAGCATGTGCAAATAATTCGATTGATTCTTTGATGCAGGAAAGCTTTTTAGCGAGCCGCTTTAGCGGGGAGTAGTTTATTAAACTTTTCCTTAGTACTTTAAAGGCGAGCCACCTTAGCGGCGAATAGTGAATTGAAACTTTCCTGGCTACTGTAAAGGCGAGCCGCCTTGACGGCGAGTAAACTGTTTAAACTTTCCTCATTTCTTTAAAGGCGAGCCGCCTTGGTGGCGAGTAGCTTTCTCAAACTGCCTTCACTACATTACAGCCCGTGCAACGCCGGGCTACGCAGCTAGTAGTAATATTATTTCTTGAAAAGTCAAGCAATTATGATACGTTTTCGGCAACCTGGAGCTTTTTAGTTAGACTTGGCTATAGGAATCCGTTGTTTAAAATTTTTTACAATTAGAAAACATTTAAATGTTGACCCTGAAAGTATTTGCTACTTTACTATTGTGCAGTTAAATGCTATACACCCACCCATAGTTTTCAGCTACTAACCAAGCTTGCTCCTAAAAATCTAAACCAATATTAACATACAAAAACAGCTGTAATCAGTTGCAGCAGCAGCTATAGCAAAAGTAACGAACTATTTGTGGTATTTGGGGAACTAATAGCGTGTGCGTATAAGAATTCGCAAACATGCTTAGAAGGAGACTGTCGCAAAAAATGTTTATTGGTAAGGAAGATGAGCCTGAGGATGACGTTATAAAAGAAATTCTAATAAAAGTAGATTCATTGGTATACTATTTTAAGTAATGTTCTTCTTCTTCGGATGTTTAATTACAAGTGAACAAAACTACTTGATTTTTTCGTACATTGCAAAAAAAAAAAAAAAAACTGTTGTTGTTTCAATATTTATTGTCAATATTAATTGTCAATATTTATTATGCATATCATATACAAATAGTCAATATATAAAAATAATTTGTTGTATATACTTTTTTATACAATTAAGTATAAAAAAAATTGTTGAACTTGCGGAAATTGGAAATGGACAAGCGTTTTTGCATTGATTCTCATTTTAAAGACTTATATAAAAATAAAAAAAATAATTTCATAATTTTTTGAGTGATAGAATTTTTTTGGGAGTATTGTTTGCAGAAAATAATTGTTCGCACTGAATTTAAAATATAAGTTATGCTTCAAAATCATCTTTTTAACCTCCGGACAGCAAATGTAAGCAAACTTTGAAAATGACCCATATGTGTTAATTATTATAAGTTAAAATATATTGTACGTGTTTCTTAATAATTCAGGATAATTAATGTAAATTCGTATGAAGAGAAGCTAATATGAGCTCATGTACAAAAAATGAAATAAATAGTCTTTGAGGTAGAAATTAAATTGCCATGGATTATGATATCAATTCTTATTTCAAAAAAAAAAAAAAAAAGATGGATACGAGAAGTTTCACTATCTGTTAACAAAAACATTTTACTTTTTTAATTTGAAATTGAGAAGAAATAAATAAAAATGTTAAAAAGAAAACGAATTGTAAATCTCAATAGCTGCAAAATTATCTCTATGTCGGAAATTACATCAAGGGTGGAGGAAATAGTTTTTTCCATTCCTAAAAAATACTAATGGAGTCGACGTTCATTGTAAAAACAACTGCCGTTCAAACAAAATTTGTTACTGTAGAGAAAGTCCCTGTAACGTAAATGCACAACATATTGCATGTTAATTTCGTACTGTTTAAAAACACGGGAATAACTTTTACTAGTTCTTCTTTATGTTCAACAGGTAGGAAAAGACTAAGAGAATTGTAAATCAATACAAGTTTTAGCTTACTTTTTTGTAAAAGTGGAAACTAGGTGAAAAAAATCACGAACGAAAGAAAGCCTGATGCATTGGGGGAAAAAACGTTCAAAACAACCGAGTCGATAAAGCACAACTTAATAAAAATAATAAAATACACACAGAGAAATTTAAAATAGGAAAGTTCTGAGTGGCGGAAAGTATACCTGTCAGTCTGTCTATTGATCATTTCTTCTGTCCCCCCCCCCCACAATAACTTTAAGTGTATAGTCCGATTCGATTTTTTTTTTTTTGATCAAAAGATCTCAGTGAGGACAACACACTCCCATATTCGACTTTTTGATTTGAATAATATTTCATTCATTTTCGATTTCTTTCCCTGTCCTTCTTTAAAACTTCAAATTTAAGCAAACAATTTTTTTTTTAATTATCTAAGAGAAAACACGTCATTCCTGTTTGATTTTTTTATTTGAACAAAGTTTCATTAAATTTTGAGCAGTTCACCCCCCTCCCCGAATAACTCTTGCGTGAACAGTCCTATTTCAGCACTTTTCTTGTCTTTTTTTTTTTTTTTTTAAAGATCTCGGCAAGGACGACACTTCGTTCTAGTATTTAACTTTCAGATTTGAACATGTTTTCGTTCAATTTTGTACAGTCAAAACAATTAGCATAGTTCCGAACTTTAAGGTGGATTTGCTTGAAACAGTTTTGTTGAAAAAGCTCCATGAAAAAATGCACAGAAAAGATTTTTTAAATTATCTATTGAAAGGTATTTTTTGAACAATTCAAAAAAAAAAAAAAATTGTAATTTGCGATAGCACACAAAATTATATTACACCAAATAATTAAAAAAAGTTCTTCAGAACCTCTTTGTGATTTTCTAAATATATTCTCAATTTTTGGTCATAATGCAGAGATTTTTCAACGTAATAAATCGCTAACTCATTTCCAATTTAGTTCATTACAATACTCGCACATAATAAGATATGCCTGTGTGGTACAAGTCTGGGTTATTACAAACACAGCCACCTCCATTTGAAACACCTTTACAATTTTGTTTTTTGCAGGAGTTTAAGCTTTGCAGTTTTTGTACAAGATTTAAGTTTGTAAAATGCTCTTGATGCCATAATTTTCAATCATTTTTTCACTCATTTTTTTTTTGTTTAGTATCATATTTGTCGTTAAAATATTTTTTACCCTTTCAACAGGCCTCTTTCATTTTATTTACTATATCTATGATTTCTATTTGTATTATTTTCTGCTGATTAAAATTTCTTAATTAGAGCTTCTTATTTAATTTATATCGTCTGAAGTAAACAAATTACTTTTGATCACAACCCAAAAGAAATACTTATAAGAACTTTATAAAGAGATACTTATAATATATTTCATGAACAATTAATCATCACTGAAGTTTTTAGTGATTAAAATACACTAAATTCTGAAATATGCTTTTATACTGTCTTTTCCCTTTAAAAAGTTACAGGGGAAGGTCAAAGCGTACATACTTAATATTTATTGTATCGAAAAGCAACAAAAACCATTCTTACATACCCAGTAATGCAGTTGACAAAAATGTTTAGATGAACTTACTTTGAGTTATAGGGGACCCACCAAAAGAAAAATTGTTTGAAGAAATTTATATTTGCATTTTTTGCAATTAAAAAACCCCCCCCCCCTTATACTACAGAATTACTCGTTCACTTATGAAAAAAAAAAAAAAAAAAAAAAAAAAAAAAAAAAAAAAAAAAAAAAAAAACAGGAGGTTCCGTTGTCACTTTCTGGGCCCCTTGAACAAGGGACCTAATTTTATCGCATACGATAAGACAAAATTTAATTTTCAGGTTGTTTAAAGTTCTTTTCCCTCTTTAAAAAGCTCTCTGCTTTCCACGTCATAGGCTTGATAGTAGCCTTTTGCTTTAACACGCATAAGTAAAATGAAAGATTATTGTAAAGCCATCTTTCACAAGCTTTGCAGATGACCAAAAATGGGAATTAGGTTTATCGTTAGACGCAATAGTAAATCACGCCGCAGCTTCCCAATTTCAGTATAACTCGCTAAAATTGGCGATTTTTCAAAAAAATTCAGCTGACTTTAGGACCTTATATTTCGATAACGGGGGCACGAGGGCAAAAACGCATGCGTCCAGAAACATGTTTTACAATGCTCTCTCGATTGGTACTCATCAAAAGAAAATTCATTATTCCATGATCGGTACTTTCCTGGTAAGGAGAACAAATTTTATTATATTTATCGTGAATTTCAAACAAAGAGGTTCATAAAAAGCAAACACAAACCTACCCTGATCAAGAGAAAATCATTGAAGATGATGCAAATGTTGGAAAAGAATCGTTTCTCGAAGAAAAATTACAACTAGCTATAAGAAAGTTACTAGATGCAATTCAAAAAAAAAAAAAAAAAACAAAAATGCGATGTATCCGAAACCAGCACGGAAGTGTCCATTTGTCACCAATTGCGGGAAATTAGTGCATTAAAACCAGTTAAACATATATAGTGTTTCTTACTGCTTACTTGTTTATTATAATAGTTGTTTCTTTATTTTACATTTATTGAAATGTTCATAATTAATTTCTTTTACGCACATAATTGTGAAATATAGCCGTGAATTAATATGTTTTTGATCCTTTTTTGAGAAATTTCACATACCGGTATTGATACAGGTATTCTGCTATCACGTCTCACAAATTTTTAATTTAAATTTTATTATAAAGATTTTGTCAGATTGACTGAAATTTTTGACTGTTGTCATTAAGAAATCATATAGTTATTTTATTTCATACTCGTTAGCGCGAATCAAGCTGATAAAAAGTCTTAAAATTAAAATATCATTTTTTATATTTTATGCCGATATAAAGTAACAAATATATTTATAATTAAGGGTAATTCTACGGTAACAGACGTATCAGTTTTTCATAAAATAGCTTAAAAAGATTAGAAATATGTTAAATCCTTGTTTTATTTCACGAACTTTATGAAGAACATAGATTTTACTACCATGTAATGCAGTTAAATTTTGAAGATTTCCAGAAAGAATATCTAAATAACATTATTTTCTCCGAAACGGGCGTATTTCATAAGATTCCGTTACGGAAAAAAAAAAGTCATACAAATACTGTTTCTGGAAATCATCCTTTTTAACTGTATTTTATAGAAATAGAGACCATTTCCTTCATAAAATTCACGCAAAGAGACAAGACTAACACGTTAGGAGACTTTGCAAGCTGAATTGTGTAGCAATAGATGATTTTTATTGAAATGAAACTGCTCTTAAGTGTTATCTCAATCAAAAAGTATTTTTTAAACCTGAGAAAAATGATATATTCAGCATATAAGAACTCAATGAAATAAATATGTGTGAAAAATAAAAGTAAAAATGCAATGTTGAAAACACAAACACACATGAATACCGCAAAAAAATTCCTCTGGAATACTGCAGTATTCCTATGCATTTGTGCGTTTCAACGTTTTATTTTTACTTTTAAGAACTCAATGATTTGAGGAAAATTTCCCATTAATTAACCCATTCCAAATTAACCCATTAATGCCTAACATTTTTTTTCCAAAGATATTTTGTATACTGGTTACAAACAGTGTTTAATGGGCAGGAAAAATAATAAAAAAATTATTATGTAAAAAATAATTTTTTTATTAAGGAAAGAAAAATCGTCCCTTAAAAGTTAGGATAGACCCCAGAGATACTTGTTTTACTAAAATTTTTTTCTGCCTACGATATAATATTTAAAAAGACATTTTATAAGAAGAAATAAAATCAGCAATTAACATAAACTGGAAAGCTGGGAATAACTTTGAAAACTTAGCTTTTTTTCTTGAGATTGTGAACGATGTGATTTTTGATAAAGATCATATTAAAACTGCTACAGAACACACTTTACAATAGTTACAGCGCGTCTCGAAATGATAGGTCCATCCTTATTTTTCTAAATTTCGACTGTTAATTAAGAATAAGAATCACTTTTTTTGCTCGTGATTATATATCTGTAATTGTTATAACTATGTTTGATGAAATTTCTTAAAAATAAATCATTTCTTCTTATTTGATGCAAATTTTCATTTTCAGACCGTTTCAAAAAGATAGGTCCACCTTCAGAAATATTGCCCCAACCACATAAATTTCCAAACATTTGCATAAGTATCGTTGCCTAGTATTGCTACGGGATTGTGCTTGCTGCTGTGGAGGTATTTAAACAGATTTGAGTAGCACTTTGTAGTTAAACAAAACGGGTTGTCATTGCAGTCTTTCGCTGGTTGAGCAGGGGAAAATTGATGCATTTAAACAGTCTGGAAAATCGAATAGAGAAATAGGTAAGCTTTTAAACAGATCGCAAAGTGTTGCAAACAATTTTTTGCTATTTAGAAATGCTTATAGCAGTAAAAAATCATCTGACCGCCCATCAAAAGTGACACCCCGACAAGGAAGCACTATCGTAAGGGACCTAAAAACTGGAAATAATGAGCATATCCACTTTGGCCACACAACTAAACCCTTCAGTATCAAAATCTACTGTCCACAGAGCGGTAAAGAAGTTTGGCAGTTTAGTTTACTTGAAGAGAAAAGCGGCTCCGAAATTGACTAAAAAGCACAAAGAAAAGAGATTGAAATTTGCGCAGGAAGTGATGTCCTGGAAACAAGATAGGCATCGTGTGATATTCAGTGATAAAAAGGAATTAAACCTGGATGGTCCAGATGGTTGGCATTATTACTGGCACGATCTGCGTAACGATAGACAGATATTCTCGAAGAGGCAAGCTGATGGTGGTTCCGTTATGGCTTGTGCCCGATTCAGAGGGACAGGAAAAACTGATATAGCATTTGTAGACAATCGTTTGACTGCTGCTGGCTATAACAAGCTGTTTGAACAATATTTTATTCCACAATCAGAACCTATTGGGGGCCCATTCTTCTTGTTCCAACCAGACAATGCTCCTCTGAACTCAGCAAAGTCCACTTTTGAATGATTTCTGGATAATGTTGTACATATTATCTATTATCCACCTTACAGCCCCGACTTGAATCCAGTAGAAAACATGTGGGGTATACTCGCAGTGAGCGGTGTAAGTAGGCGGAAGACAGTACAGCAGTACTGCAGACTTAAAAAGGGCTATTTCCTCCGAATGGTCAAAAATCGGGACAAATTGTTTGCAAAAACTTGTAGAAACCATGCCAAATAGGATTTATGAGCTTATTCAGAAAAAAAATCAGAAACATTTCTTATTAATTCAACATTTATTTGATGCTTGGTTCAGTGGACCTATCTTTTTGAAACAGCTGTTTCATCTAATTTTAGTTTTCCTCATTATTCCTATTATTTGTAAATTATTTATGAGCTATTTTACATTGAATGAAGTAATGTAGTTTATAAAATAGTACTTTGTACACAATACAACCTTTTTTTACCAGCATAACTTTCGTTTTTACTGGTGGACCTATCATTTCGAAACGCACTGTATGCGCTGCAATCTGTTAATAACGAATTGAAACTATACCAAGTTACTAATTGAACACTATTATTTGGTTGAAATGTTCATTTGGGGGAAATTCAGACCGTTTTTTGGACCGTTCCTTAAAAAAGGGACGCTAGACATTAATGGGTTAAATTCAACGTTCCAGGAGAGGCATGCGTTATGATTGGTCGAGCGAGCTCACATTTTGCGTTCGTTACTTTTTACCATAGTATCACAAAACTTGTGGGTGTCGCTAGCTGTATTCCCCTAAAAAAACTTTACCATATATATACGGACAACTCTGATATATGTATTAAGTTTTCAAATTCATGTAATGTATATCGCTTAGATTATTGAAGTTCATTGCTTGATTTCTCTATAGGTTTGGTAAAATGTTTTTGAATACTCATCTTAGTGCATTTTCAGTTTCAGTTTTCAAGGAAAAAAAAGTTACACTATTTAGTATCTCTTTGAGTTAGTTTTCCAATCATACAAATCATACCTATAATATTTTCTTTAAAGGTATTAAGTCATTTGGAAAACTTTGGCAAGTTGAGTTGACTGACATACTTTGCGTGTATATATTTTTGCAGTTTTTATGTAAATATTAATTGAATCATTTCTTTTCATTGATTACTTTAGCATTTCATGTGTCCTGTTTTAAAAACAAATTTCTTTGTTTTTACTTTGTTCCACAGAAACGATCTTAAGTGGATTTCTGTTGTCTCAAAACGAGTAGATGCAATTCTATTTTCGCGAATCGATTCTTTAAGCACTTCATGGTATATGATGTAAACTGAATTTCTCTCGAAATAGAGACATTATTTGAACAGGTCTAGTTTCTTTTTCTCAAATCAATTTTAGAAATAATATAAGGACTTATTAAATAATCAATTATAAAAAAAAATATTATTATGAATCATGAAGATAATGAAGACTCTGGAAAAATTTATTGTACGAAAGTAAACACACACACACACACACACAAGCAATTCGTTTTTTACAAAATATTTAATTAATCCACTAAAAAACTTTTAAAAAATCAAAACATTATGATTTCTTGAGAAGCAACAATTTTCACAAGAAAAACATTCAGAAAATAAATAAATAACATTGCATTCAAAACTTGAAAAAGGTTTTATCGTCGGTGCAAATTGGCAATGCACTCCCCTGCTACTACCAAACGTCCCACTTTAAATGTTTGCAGAAGAATGTAGTTTACCCTGTGCGATGCTAAATTTTGCCGGAAACTGTTGGTTTTTAAAATCCGAAACAAGACCTTAGTTTCTACCAAAATAACTTAAAAAAAGAGAGAGGGAAAACAAAAACATTTGCTGATGAAAGTATTTAAAATACAATTTCTGAAAAATCAAGACATGATGATGTTGATTGGACTGATTAGTTCTCATAGTTAATTGGAAAAAATTATGAACCATTAACACCAGCTTTATAATAATTTTCTCCCTTTTTTACTCCGTATTTAAATTGGAATGCAATGATGTAGCAAATTAAGAGAAATCGCAGTTTACATCGGCTTTCGACTAACGGCCCTTTTACGATCACTACTAAATATTTTTTCTAGTTGCCATAAAAATAAAATAAATAAAGCGAATAAAATTTGCTGATGAAAGTATATACAATAAAATTTCTGAAATATCAAGACATGATGATGTTGATAGGACTGATCAGTTCTCATAGTGAATTATTATAGTCAATAATTACGAAACATTAACACCAGATTTATAATAATTTTCTCTCGTTTTTCACTCCGTATTTAAATTGGAATGCAATGATGTAGCAAATTAAGAGAAAACGCAGTTTGCATCGCAACTTCCGACTTACGGCCCTTTTACGATCACTACTAAAACATTTTTTAGTCATCATCACGCTTTGTTTGAGGTTTTTAACTGCTGCCCTAACGTTTACTGCTCTCGACACCTCTGACAGACAATTATTAATTGAATCCATTTCCTGTACGACTATTCCTTCCCCGAACGACCTTTTCGGGGTGAATAAGCGGCCTGATCTCTGAATTGCGCTAGGATAGACATCGTTTCTATGGTTACCTTCAATTGGCGCTCACAACAAAATATTCACGCGCACGACAGTCCATCTGAAAAGCATGGTGAATGTACACAGTACGATGTACGCTCGTAAAAATGAAAATGAAAGCAAGTGTCTGGGAAAAGATAATTACTAGGAATAATTGACTCATTTTACTTCCAGGTTTATCCCAGCCTTAATTGAGGTAATTTTTGATCATTTCCATTCAACAAGTTAAATGGTTTTAAGAACACGTTTTCAGCAGAAAAAACGTTTCCTGTTTTACTGGCTGACTTATATTAATTGTGTTAGTACAATATAATCTAATTTTTTCTCGCTGGAAAAGTTGCTTTATGTTTTGGAATATAATCTTCAAAATCTGTGTTTTCATAACGAATGTATTAAAATCTTCTTAGCGATGTTCTAACCTACACAATAAGGTTTGTTTATATTACTTTCCCAAAGTGAGATTGACAGAGATATTTTTTTTTCTTGCGGTAATGCGTAACATTTTGAAACACATTTATTTCAGAACAGAGTTCATTTGTAATGGTTGCATAAAAGGTGTTGAGTTATGTGAAAAATGACATCTACTTCCATATGATGCACAGATTTTGCAATTATTGCAAAACCAATGTCGATTTTAAACGCTTTTTAATTTTAAGTGCACAAGAATTGTCACTATGAATTTTTTGAAAATGCTTGATGTAAAAAAGCCCCCCCCCCCCAAATAAAAAAATGCAGGAAAAAAAATCTTTTCAAACTGACATATTGCAAAACAATATAAAGCAATATTTGGCTACATTATCTTTATACATGGAACTTATTCGAGATTATTTTTCGCATAGCGTTAGTTTAAGTATCTCTATTTTTTCTAAAATGTATGCGCAAATAACTCTTAGCCTATGATTTTATATTGTACAAGTCAATTTGGAAAACTATTAAAATTGAAGCATTTGTCAAATTACTAATCTTGGTGGTGATATATCAGTTATTCAAATTTTAGAACCATATAATTGTAACTAGTAATGATAACGCGTTCTCTAAAAAAAAGTACGATGTGAATAAATAGTAATCTAAGATTTTATAGTACATTACGCAATTTAGGAAACCATCTAAAATTAAACCATTTGCCAAGCACTCATCATGTTGAAAAATATTATGAGGTTAAAATTTTGAAAACATGTAATTATTATTAGTTTCTGCACCATATTTTATAAAAAATCTACAGTTTTAAAAAATATATATATATATTAGAGTTGGCGTGAAACGGGGTTCGACCGAAGCGTCGAATACAGAAGATTCGGCTGTGGAACATATCGAATTTTTAGCATTGAACGTATAAGAAACGCATATAGCATGATACTATACTCCATATGTTTCAATATTCTTAGTGTTACACAACAATTTTAGCTTACTGTCTCATTTTAAAATCAATTACACTAATTAAAGTATTTATTTATTTTTTGTACTGGTAGTATCAGGAAAGAAGACGTATCTAATCTTTTAAAAGAGATAAGTATTACGAAGCATAATTTGGACTATAAAAAGCATGTTCTAAAGTTAAATTGATGCTTATAATAAAACCAACTAATATGATCAAATTTTAAATTACTAGAAATTAACTGATATTTGCATTATATCATAACATTACAATAGGTATCTAAATATTCTTAATTTAAAAATTTTGAAGTTAAGTTTAATTTGTTAGAGCCATGTACATGCACTATTCCTTACTTATCATTCCGTATTTATATTTTAAATAAAATCTTTATAACGCTTAATTTTGGAACAGTTCATTTAAATAAGAAATTAAAAGTAAGCTTTTCTTTTCAATAACAAATGACATTGATATTTAACATCTTTCATCAAAAGTGGATGTGCAAGGAATGGGCACTCTCCTCATATTTTTTTTTGTTAAAAAAATAAAAATAAATTCAGCTTCAATTTAGTTTTTGTTTCTCTCAAGATGTTTCATAATCCCGGAATATTATTTATAATTTGATCAATATCTACAAGATGGATTAAATTTTGTCAGCATGTTAGTTGAAATTTTATACCTATAACTATTAAATAAAATATAACTTTGAAAAGAAAATGGACCGGATACGCATTAAAAATTGACATTTTTTCTTTTCTTTTCCTTTTATTATAATTATCATTTTTTTTTCCAAAATTGGCAACAGTAGATATGTTTATAAAAAGCCACATTTTACTAGCCTCATTTCAAAGCAACTTAAGAGTTGTTCATATGATTATTAGCTAAAGGTAATATAATTTAACTTGTTTATTTCATAAGAACTTTCAAATAAAATATACTGTTAATTATAGAAGGTTTTTTGTTCCAACGGTTCAATACACAGTCATTTTAATTAAATACAATTTTCTGCTTGTTTTATTGTATTTTATAATTGTGTATAACTTGAAGAACAATATTTTATGTAATTGTTATTGTAAAATGAAAATTTACAGCATAAATTATTATAAGCCGAAGGAACCGAAGCTACCGTAGCACACCTCAGGTCCGAAGTTTCGTTCCATCTCCAATATATATATATGTGTCGAATACTCATCCCTTGTTAATACAGAAGCTTTTTTATTTTAAAAACATATCATCATGCTTAAAAGTTTGAGCTGTTAAATCTATTTTCTGAGATCATTAACGTCATAAATTCATTGTGTCAAATTACAAAATTGCAAAAATATTGTGATAACAGAAATAAAACATAATTTAAATAAGTTTTATCAAAGGTGAAAATACATTTCGGAATTCTCTTTAAAGAAAATAAATAAATTAATTAATTAATTAAAAAAAATAATAAGATAAACAAAATAAATCAACTCGTGCAATAATAATAATAATAATAATAATAATAATAATAATGATGGAACGAATTAATAATAAAAAACTCAGAGAAAGTATTTTTTAGTGATTTTCATACAGATGTACCCCCGCCTCCCTTTGCATATGATACTGCTAGTGCTTATGCCAGCATTGTTGTTCGGTGCCCAATCTGGAGCTGCTAATGACAATCTCAATAATAAGTACTTTATTTGTCGTATCTGATGACTGATTATTTGCTTTTTTTTGTTTAGTTATTTTTTATTTATTTATTATTATTTTTATTTTTTTTTTTAGTTTTCAAAACGTGTAACACAACTATATTTTAAATATCAGGTAACATTTTTAATGTTACTTTGCTAATTAATTTTTACCACTAAAAATAACTTTATAGAATATTATACGAAATAAAATCAACATTAGAAAGTGGCGGTACACGATGGGAGCACGCTTTATAATACTTCAATCACATGACTATTTGCTCTTTTTTCGTAATCCGACATGTATCCAACAGTACTCAAAAATAGGAGTAGGGAGTTTAGAGTGTGTGTGTGTGTGTGTATGTGTTTCAATAAAAAAAAAACGAAATTATACGATCCCCCCCCCCCGATTTTTTTAAACCTCAACTAAGAGTATCTTTATCATTTCAATTTGTTCACTCTAATTACAGGACCGAATCATTTCTTTATCAAGCATGAAAATGAACCCCATCTTTTGGACAAAACCATAAACGTATTTTATAGAGCGGAAAAATAATGAAAAGAACTTTCGTTCTGGTTAAATGAAGAGTTTTTATTCCTCTCCTAAAAAGGTAGACAGTTTTCTGCACCTTTACCTTCAAATGAATTCCCAATACGAAAAATATCCTGATGCAATTTGCAGTAAAGATAATGTAAGGTTATTAAAAGAAACAATAAACTACACTATAGTTCAGTTTCAATAGCCTACCAGCTCTAATAAGCTTTCATGCGCTGCATATCTCAGAAAACACCTTCATAAAAATATAGCTATACAAGTTATTTCTTCAAACCTTCATGTACTTAAAATGTAAAAAACTCACAAAAGAGCAATTAGTGAAACAACGCGTTTTCACATACAGTCAAACTTTGTTAACTCAAACTCGCTTATTGCGAAATTTCGCTTAATACGAAATAAGTTCCATTCCCCGTCAGATAAAGCTAAAAATTAGTGCTAAATCAATAGTTCAATGCGAAGATGATTTGGACAAAATAAAACGTAAGACGAAAAACAAAATTTTAAAAATAGGAGCAACCCCATCCTTTAATATGAAATTTCAGAACTGCTGGAAAGAATGAACGAAGATAAATACTCTTTTGTTAAAGGATGTTGCTCCAAAACGATAAAGCAAAAATCAATAAACATTTCTTTTAAAGAAATTCATGCAGGTAATAAAATTTATTCTCCCTTTCTGATAAATTTTGTTTGATATTAGTTTATTAGATTTAACATAAGTTTCTTACTTAAAATAAAAATGCATTTCCGCATAAATGTACTCAGGTTCCGATATTTTCTCAGTCACAAGAACAAAAATGTTTGCTTAGCTCAAAATCCGGTAAATGCGGATATCGGTTATAACGCGAAATTCGGTTAACAAGAAAATTTTGGAGTCCCCATCAAATTCGCGCTAACGAGGTTTGACTATATTAAGATTGTCGGCAGATGAAACAGAAACTCTCATGTAAAGGTAGCTACGGGGAAACGTTTAAATATTGTTAGCAATTTATGCTTTTGTTGTTCATCACCATGAGAACAGTGATAGACATCCATTTTAGTTACGTTATTGAGGAATGGCATGATGTTGGGTTTGCATTAAAAGAAGAATGCCTTTAACTCGATTGTTAATCAATTTTGACGCTTAAGTTTTAGTATTTGTTTTATACATTAATAATTTGGTTTGCAAGCATAAAAAATTGCTTTTTTCCGAGCAAATTTTGCTTGTATAAAAGGAAGAAACTTTCAAGTTGAAAGCAAGGTATTGCGTTATTAAAATATCTGAACAATATTAATAGCTATTCTGAAGATCATATTAAAAATGAGATACTTACATTGTAAAAAATGAATGTTGTTTGTACAGTATAATACAGTTAACTTTATAGTAATAAACTATAAGAATTGCTAATTTTACAGTAACAAACTGTAAAATGTCTACTTTTACAGTACTAAACTGTAAAATTGCTAATTAAACAGTTTATTACTGTGCATTTTACAGTTTTAAACTGGAACCTCTGCTGCCAGTATTATACTGTAAGAACAGCAGCTCATTTTTTGCAGTATGGTTTTCCTGAAGATTATCTCACTTAGGTTATATTTGTCGTTCAAAGAGAGTAAACATTTTTTTCATATCTTAAGGGGATGTTTCTTTTTTTTTTCACACATCTTCAGCACTTTGGAAAACATATTTTTATTAATTATATTTTTATTTATTAATTAAAAATTATTTAATTAAAACATATTTTTATTATTTTTCTTTTTCATGAGCAATGCCTATTTGGCTGAGGAACTCTCTGAACTAAATCAAAAAATCCAAGTGCAATCTCGCATCGTTAGGGCCCAGATGCCCCCAACTGGGAAGAGACTGGGGGACAAAATTCTCCGTGGCATGACATCCGCGCCTTAATAGTGACACATGAAAGATCGCACTAGGTTTAGAAAATGTAAGGCTTCACCCTATTAAAAGGAAGGAAAATACATGCGTTTCAGAAATTTTTCTTTGCAACAAAGCCTTCAAATCAACGCGATTATATTTTCAATCTCTTGCATTAAGTACGCCAAGTACGCTGACGTTTTAATTCCCCGCTGCACACATTCCATTTTCAACGTCACACAAAACATAAATAAATAGATAAACAAATAAAAGGAATAAATACGTAGTTTTAATTTTTATGACATTTGAAAATTAACACTTTTACAGTACTTAACTTAAAACTTATCTTAAAACTTCCTATTACACTGCTTTTTGATGTAAAACTAATAATATCCTATTATTTTTTTCGTGTGGTATATATTATACATAAAAAGAAAAAGCATCAATCATATTCGCAGTGCAAAATGGATATTTTTATTGCAAGAGGTTTTCACACTTAAAAAAGTATATCATAAAAGAATTTCATCAACTGAAAGTTTTCTTCGTTTCTTGAGCTTAAAATGACCTTTTTCATGAAAATGACACATTGCTTACATTGCTTTAAATTAGTGATAGACTAGACGGCATCCGTCCCCTGGAAAAAATAATTAAATATGTATATAAATAAAATAAATAAATAAATAGATATAAAAGTAATATTAAAAATAATTAAGAGAGGGAAGGTGGAGTAAGTAATGAAAGAGTCTTAGATGAGAGCTTAGATATTTTTCAAAAAGAAATTTATGTGATATAAAAAAAAAAAAAAAATCTGCCACTCTGAAATCACATGCGCAGGGCACGGGCCCCGTGTGCCCGTGCGATGAATAAGGCCTGCGCGACAATGGAGTGCATCCCTTCTTTTTATGAGGTTTTCTTATAAGTGCCGAAATGCCCCCAAATTACAATATTCAAATACCAAAAAGGCAATTAGAAACTTTATTGTCCAAGTAATGGAGGAAGAAGATCATGTTTACGGTGACAAACGAAGCACCTGTTAAATGTGTTGGAAAGGCAGTTGGAAATTCATTTTCAGTGAAAATCCTGAAACAGCTGCGGTAAGGGGAGGGGGAGAAGATTGTGTCAGAAAATTGACTCCACCTGAAAAGGGGAGAACAGAATGATTGAGATCCGCCGAGAACGAAGTTCTCGAAATATCTCCCAGTCTCTTTTATTTCAGTTTAACTACTTAGATATTTTTCGTTTAAGGATTCAATATATTTTGAAGGCTGTAACTTTGTGGTAAAATGACCAATAATTCTTGTTTGCGCGATTGCACGTCTTTTTATTGATTGAAAATTTTAAGTCATTTTTCCACGACTTGAGTTTAAAAAATTATAACTTAAAAAGAAAAAATAAGAGGAAATGAAATAAAAATTCATTCTCTTTCCAGCAATTGTTACTTTCTCCCAAAGAGATAGATTTATTATGAAGCTCTCCCCTCAAATTTGTGATTACAATTTTCACTGATAAATTTGATTCGTTCACTTTATCGAACATTCGTAAAAATGTTAAGCTCCCAGGTATAGCTCGTTATACATTTTGAGACTTTATCATGCAAAAATATATCACCAGAAATCGAGTGGTTTATGGATTGTACATAATAGTCTACGCAATATTAAAAATTTATAATCTCGTTTGGTAGTACGCGTGTTACGGGCTATGGTCGAAAAATGTGTTCATTATTTCCGTGGCAATTCACATGTCGTTTACTTTGCTTCACTTAATGCTACACTGCAAAAAGTGAACTGTTGTTTTTACAGTATAATACTGAAAGTCGAGGATCCATTTTAATCCTGTAAAATGCACAATAATAAACTGTAAAACTAGCAATTTTACAATTTCTTACTGTAACGTTAGAAATTTTCCAGTTTATTGCCGTGAAATTTAGCTGTATTATACTGTAAAAACAACAGTATAATACTGGCAGCAGAGGTTCCAGTCTAGAACTGTTACAGTAGCAATTTTACAGTTTATTACTGTAAAATAAGCATTTTTTACTGTTTATTACTATATAATTAGCAGTGTCATACAGTAAAAACAACATTCATTTTTTACAGTGTACAACAGCTGTAAAAGTAATAATTTCTCACTTTTATGCAATCGATACATAGATTCAATCGGACAATGAAAAATAAAAGGGTAGGAAAAGAAAAGAAAAGAAGATAATAAAGAAAAAATAATCAAAATCTGCCGTGAACCAGCTCCTATCGGAGGCCTTTAGCTACATGAATGATGGCTAATGGTTTACTAATTGATATATACATACAAATACATGTACAAATAATCAATCATCTTCTTTAAAAGTCAGCAAAGTAAAATAATAATTGTGTTCCCTTCAACGCTTTCCCAACTTTATACATTGCACTATTATTATGAATGTAATGTTGGGTATATTGCAATCGCATTCTGCACTTTTCGAGATCGTATGCTTGACAGTAATTTTGTTTTCGTTTTCTAGTCTTGTAAGAGGGTTATGAGTCTGAATGCTTAGGAAACAGTGTCTATTAGCCCTCTCTCTTCAAGAAAACATTAGCTGCTTTAACTAACTGCGAAAATAAACATCACAATTAGGTCAATTTTAGGACATATATCTCTTTCAATATCCATATTAGCGTTAAAATCATATTTGCATCCATAATTTTCAATATTCGTTTAAACTTCAATGATATGTTGCGTTAGATATTCTCTACTGCGAAAGAAACATGAGCAGAAGAAGAGCTAGGAAATATTTCGAGACAGCCAGCAGGGAGCATGAAGTTCGTCGAGAAGAGGAAGGTCAAAAATGAAAGGAACAGCTGGAGCTCATGGCAGGATATGCCATAAAAACATGCAATTGAAACAAGCTATGCAACATAAGAGTCTGGTTTGGTTTCGGATGATACATCCGGGCTACATTTCTACATAAAAAGTAAAAACAGAAAATCGCAAATTTACCTGAAGGTTAATGCATCCACTGCAAAAAATAAATTGTTCTTTTTACTGTATAATACTGGCAGCAGAGGTTTCAGTTTAAAACTGTAAAATGCGCAGTAACAAACTGTAAAAGTGCTAATTTTGCAGTTTATTACTGCAAAACAGCAATTTTACAGTTTATTACCACAGTTTTACATTTTATTACCACAAAATTAGCTGTATCATACTGTAAAAACAACAGTAAAATACTGGCAGCAGAGGTTCCAGTTTAAAACTATAAAATGCAAAGTATTTAACTATAAAATTAGCAATTTTAGTCTATTACTGTAAAAGTAGCAATTTTTACAGTTTATTACTATAAAATTAGCTGTAATTTACTCCAAAAACAACATCTATTTTTTACAATGTCGGCTATTAGATAGATAGGAGAGGGCTTCATATACTTTTCTTGTGGTATAGGTGTGTGATTAATGACTTTTTTAATTCCCCCTTCTATACTTTCAAAAATCGGATCGATGCTGGCCCATTTAGGTTCTGGTGTAAGTATTTATTTTTCGGTTTTCCCTTATACTCACAAAATCATATGTTTTTTTTTTCTACAATAAGTTCATTATGATATTAAAGAGTGGTTAATGGTTGTATGTGTTATAACTTATTGCTTTTAAATTTTTCTGTACACTTTAAACATTTACTTAAACTATTATTGTAGTGTATTTCAACTAGTTACACCGTTGGGTGCTGCTTTTACACATTCTCTCTTATTGTAAAGATACTATCTTTATTATAATAAAGAGAATATCTTTATTATATTAAGAATATCTCTTTACTATAATTATCTTAATTATAATAAAGATATTATTATTATTACCACTAAATGCAAATAAATGTTATAACTTTAATCTTTATAACTCTAGATATTATTTTCTTTCTAATCATATCTAGTTTTCAAAAAAAGTTTTCGAACAACGTATCCGTGCTTCTATCTTTCAGACGCGTTTTGATCCAAACTGCTCCGCCCATTGTCCCTAAAATAATAAGATTTATTCAGAAATAAAACGGATTTCGACTCCTAATTATTTTTCAAAAAAAAAAAAAAAGAGCAACACAAATTAGGTTTATGAAATCGATATCTCTAAAACTAATCAATAAACTTGCAAAAAGAAAAAAAAAAAGATAATATTTGTTTACTTTTTAGAGATTTAGTTGAAATAAAGTTGTGTTTTTTCAATCAGGTTCACCGTTCTATAAAGTCTTTGGTTTTAATACCGCTGTTCACCGCTATGTTGTATTAACTTTAATTTCGTTGTAGCATATGCAGTAATTCTCTAGTTCATATATACTGTTTGGGGATGCCCCTCAAGTACAGAAGTGTTTTATATTTGCACTGTATTGTGAGATGGGAGGGACCATATTTGTCTTAGTGACTTTGTTCTATAGTGTAAGGATATTAGATTATATTATTTCACATTGAGAAGTCAATATGTCTTAAGAGAAAGTTACACACGTTTAAAATAGTTTACTTGAGTCAGTTTTAAGTACATCATAAGCTTATTTTAAAACGACATTGCTGTTTTCGATTGTTATAGTATGAATTAGAAACTTTGACGAGCTATGAATCCATCTTATAGAAAAATTCCCTACTTAACCAGATATAAGTATATATTTTATACTGTGATCTTAATACTGATAAGATCCACATGTCTTGCTTTTGTTTTTAGTTTCATCTGTGATTTGACAACTCGATCACTTTTTAAGTTGCTGAACTCTTCTATAAAGGATATGATTTTAAAGACATGTTCGGCGCATTTTTGAAAAATGTTAGCAGGTTGAAACTCAAATTGAAAAAAAAAACATATATATAAATAAAAAAAAAAAGAACGAATAAAATAAAGATAAAAGAAATCAAAAATACACTAACGAGACATAATATAATCAAAGTTTTCAACAAATTTTTTAGCGTTTAAATGTGTTTTTGATATTTGAACACAAAACGTAATTACAATTACGTTTTGTTTTCTTCTGAAAATCTGCACTAGGCAGAAAAAAATATTTATACTGAGCTGATTTTGAGAAGTTCCAAATAAGTAGCAACTTTTAGAAAGTGAAGGTATGTTACACAAAAGCGAGGATTGTAATTACGCTGTGTTGGAATTGTGTATTTTTTTGTACAGAGACGAATTGCTATTATTTAAAAGAAGGTTATTAATCATCCATACTCAGAATACAGCATAAATATTTTGTTTTAATAGATAACTTCATATGAAAACGTTTCAGCCACGGCATATGTTTTAATTTTAGGTTACTCTTAAAGAAAAATCTTTATTATTATGTATTTTTTTCCACATTTGACATTGCATTCTACCTCAATTTATTCTGGAAAATAAATACAAACCGTTTTGGAACAAATGTAAATCTGAGATGTAAAGAGAGAGAGGAGAATGACCTTCCTGAAGAGAAAAAATGGCATTAGCAATTGAAAGTGAGTAAAGTAATAGTTTCCATGTGAACCTTGAGTCAACGACTCTGGACGTGCTCCTCATTTATCAAAGCTTAATCTATCCATCAATTTCGGAACGTTTGCAATTTCTGTAACCATCGTTCCTTTTCTATTTCAGAAATTGGTATTTAATCTTCACTCAGAATGAAGTACAATACCGCCGACTGTATATTATTGTTTGGAAAATGATTTTCAGCGCAAACATAGAATGAAAAATATTCGCATTTTATTCGTAGATTTTGGATGTCATTTAGTATTCATTGAATTCAAGTGAAGTGACATTCTGTTTACGTTTTTGGTTAGTCATAATACAGATTGGGAGTGAAATGAATTTATAATGTTTTAATAAAACACATTTATTTATTGTTCTACTTTTTATTGTATGCAAAGGTGATTAAAATGGTTCTTAATATTTTTTTCGGCTATAGAGATCAAGTGAAGGTAAATAAAATCCCGCTGTATCAGTGCAGATCTCTCAATATTTAGATTTTATTTTGGCTATGATCTTGTAAACCCAGTGCGCTCTGTTTGCCTCTCCAAGCGGATTCAAGTAATTTCTTATAATACAGTAAACCTACTGCCATGCTCTCGTATTATATATTTATGTTAAAAGTCCTGCAGCGGCAAAAAAAAAAAAAAAATCGTTACTGTTTTCGAGTGATTTGATGTAAAAGTATTCAAATTAAAGCTATATTATAAGTTACTTTTTGAAAGGGAAGTACACTTGTGATAGTTAATATATTCGATTTGGTCAAAATTCAGGCCAGATGTTTTTTATACTGTCACAGTAATAAAAATGACCCAGTATTTCAAAAAAAAAAAAAACTTCTTTACTGAATTATGGTGAATGTTTTTGCTGAGAAAAAGGTGAATATTTGCGTTGCAGGCTCGAAAGATGGCGAGATTGAACTTCAATATCTGAGAAACTTCAGATAGTGCCAAAGATTTTTTTCTTCTCATATTTGGTTCATGTAATGCTACAATAACGTTTCAGACTTGATAATATCTTTGTTTTACAATTGTCATAAAATTATCATCGAGAGTAGTGTTGTGCGAGCAATTTTCCAAAATTCGAGGCAAACATTTGCTCAACTTCAGACGAGTTACACAACCCTTACACACCATTATGTTTTAGGACCATGTTTAGATGATTATTACATAAAAATAACCGCATCAACTTTAAGAAGTTATTCAGAAATGGCTATCAAAATCAATTTTTCACACAATTTTCCATTTTTAGAGCCAATTATCTTAAAACTTGCAAATCTTAAGTTGGGCCTCTTTACGCCAGAAGGTAATATAACTGTTACACAACAATAATCTATCATAAGTTTTTTGGCACCAATTTAAGTTTACTATTTTAAAATGCTGAAATTAATTAAAAATTGATTTTCTTTAACAACTCTGGTAAACTACTTACCGTTTAAACGAATATTTTTGTGTAAGCATTTTCTTTTCATGGTCTCAGAACTTAATGCCCTATAAAAAGTTCGTCATTTGTCAGAAGTTTTCGAAATTTTAGCCTCGAACTTCAGAAAATTACCCAAAAAGTTCTCATTTAAAGTCAACTTTCTGGCAACTTCATATGGGTGCCAAAATATTTATCATATCTGAAACTTCACAGGAACTTCCTTTTTTACCTTCAGACATTTGTAGTTTATTTTAACTGCTTATTTATTTTACAATATCAATTCATCACTCCACTTTGTAATTTAATTATTATATCTTTAATTACATAGTTAAATTAAAAATTACGTTGACGAATGATGCCAATCAAATATCGCGTTTAAAACTTTACAGTTGCACTATGTAAACCAAATATGAAATGAAACCTTTGCCGCCTATCTGTAGTTAAGAAGAAATTAAAGTTCAAATTTGCCGTATTTCGACTGTAGCACGAAAAATCAAAATTTAAAAAAATAGCGAACAGAAAATTCATCATAGCTCCAAAGAAAGTTTTTTGTTTGGACACTAAAGACAATATCTGGTGTAAATGTCATCAAAGAAAAAAAATCAACTACCACGCGTTCGTAAGAAGTGTAACTTGTTTGAAAAAAAAAAAAGTCTTAAAGTGTGGTACTGTTTGATTTGTTAAGCAGCCAAGCTTTAGTCAAGTGTTTCTCAAACGCTTACACCTTAGAGCCCTCGGCTAGAGCTCAAAAAGAGCTTTGAAGATTTTTTCTTAAACGTCCTACGCGTTTCAGAATTTAAAATTTGCTAGCTGTTTCTTTTTTTTCTTTTAACACGAATTCATTCTTCATTTTTGCTCCTTCATCTGAGCAGCTAAATTTCTTCATGACTCCAGCTGATAACCGAATACTTTCACAATGATTGAATTTTTTTCTTCTTTGGAAATGTATAATTATCATAACGCAAGTATTTTTTTAAACCTAATACATCGGTTAATTAATGCAAGAATTCTTCATGAAAGTTTTATTTATAAAATGTATGTATGGAAGTTATTTTTAATTTTCATTTTTTATTAATAAAACTGAAAAAATGGGGAAGTTGTTTGCTCTGAATGAGAGTTGTTTGCTCGGTGTTTTGCTGTTAACATATTTTGCTCTCACGGTGTGAAAAAGTAATATTGCTTATTGCCATACCTAATCGTTACTTTACTTCCTTATAGCTACACATTTCCCTTAGGGAGCAAAAGTTCTCCTTTAAGGATCACTACTGTATCTTTCTATTAATCTATGATTAGGTATATTGTCCTAGATTCAGTATTTTCGAAATCTTTTAATCGTGCACTAATATTGCACCCCGCACTGCAAAAAAATAGTTGTTGTTTTTCAATATAATGCAACTAATTTTACAGTAATTTTACAGTAGTAAACTGCAAAATTGTTAATTTTACAGTAGTAAACTACAAAATTCCTAATTTTACAGTAGGAAACTACAGAATTCCTAATATTACAGTAGTAAACTGCAGAATTGCTAATTTTACAGTAGTAAACTGTAAATAAAATTGCTAATTTTATAGTAGTAAACTAAAATTGCTAGTTAAACAGTAATAAGTTGTGAAAGTTGCTAGTTTCACAATTGATTACTGCATTTTACAGTTTTCAAGTTGAACCTCTGCTGCCAGTATTATACTGTTGTTTATGTAGTACAATACAGGTAATTTCATTCTAATAAACTGTAAAATTGCTAATTTTACAATAATAAACGGTAAAATTGCTAGTTTTACAGTGATAAATGATAAAATGGCCAGTTTTACAGTGATAAATGTCAAAATAGCCAGTTTTACAGTGATAAACTGTAAAATAGCCTGTTTTAGCTTATTACTCTGCTTTTAGTTTTAAGCTGGATCCTCTCTGCTGCCAGTATTATACTGTAAAAACAACTGTTTATTTTTTGCAGTGCGTCAACGAAAGGGGCTTAACTCAAAATGCTGGGAAAAGTATTAACTATTGATCTCAAATCTAAATTTAATGCTCTTTTTTTCCAAAAAGAACTCGCACCGAGTTAGCTCACGTAACTGTTGCGTAGTAGCATAAAAACAATATAATCAATAGCGACACTTCATTAAAAATTCATAATTTAGAAGATAAATTTTCGAACTTAAAATATGCATTATTAATTTAAACAGCAAAAGCTAATCAGTAAATATCACATCTTAATATTGCTTGGCTTGAATTGTAATGTTCGAAATTAAATCATTTAAAACTACTATTGTGTAAAAATTTAATTTTTTCCAATGCAGCTTTTTTCTTCTGAGTTGTGTCACTTTCATTCGTGCGATACGCTAATTCAAGATTAAAAATTCAATACTTAATTAACTTTCAAAATATTTTGTTACTTACTTTAATTGCTTTTATTTTCATTTCATTATAAATTTAATTTTTTATTATTATATTTTATCACCGTTAATTATTGATTTTTCTATAAAAGTAGGCAGTGTGGTTTGTCGATGATTTGAAGTTAAGAGGACTGCTGAAACGAATTTATTATTGGTAACTCACAAGTTGAACAACACTTGAAAGACAGGATGCATGTTTTGCTATCGAAAGATAATTAACGTCCTCATCTTGCTTTTTGTTTTTTAGAAATGACACTGAAAAGTAAAATGGTATCAATACTAATCTTCTGAAGAAATCAGAAATACTTTTTTAAAATCATGACATATCGTAATTAAAAAGCATGAGATAAATTTTGATATTATAATCATCAATCGATGTGCTATAAAATTGATTATTTAGTCTTTGAAGTAGCTAAAAGAAGGGTAGGGAAAATCATTTATTCACTCATAGCAGTAAAAGGAAAAAAATAAGTAAATTAGTGGTTGATGTACAGTAAACTCCCGTTTATCCGCGATTGGATTATCTGTGGTTCTGTTTATCCGTGCGTGTTTCGCACTTTTACTTTCTTTTTTTACAGTGATGATTTACTGAGTGCAGAAAAATGCGATTGAGTTATTGGTCAATTTTAGCTTTTAATAATTTTCGTTGCATTCAATATTATCATTTTTAGCTATAATTTAAATATATGTGCTGTGTTATTGGCTTTTTTTAGCTATTGCATACACTAGTATCGTTTTTTATCTATTTTTCGGATTATCTGCGGCTACTGAATCACCCTATTACGCGGATAAGCAGGAGTTTACTGTATTTAAGTCTGACGAATTATATTTTCATTTATTTATTAATTTATAATTTATTCTTTTTTTTTGTGTGAATTTCTTCTTTGCATATATGTTTATTATTTCCCAAATAACGGCTATTTGTTACCAGAACTAATTTGAAATAACTATCATGTTAGTATTTTTGCTTTAAATTACAGTGAACTCTCACTTATACGCCGCCACATTTATGCGCCATTTTCACTTATAGGACGATTTTAAATGGTCCCAGCACATTCCATAGCAAAATAATGATAGTATCGTTCGTTTATGCGCCGCTCTAAAGATAAATATTTCACTTATGCGCCGAATTTTCCCTAAAATGTATGAAAATTTATTTATTTTCTTTAAAAAATAAGCATTTTTCTTTACTTTCCTCTTATATATTTCGCCTTTATTGCTCACGGAAGGCATTTTTTCCGCATGAACTAGAGTTCGAGAGAGGGACAATCTCTTATGCATCGTTTTAAAGGGAACAGTTTGTAATTAGGTATGCTGCAATTTTTGTTTCCTCTTTATCATTATAGTTACGTTACAGTAATTGCCAAACTGTAGTTATCTGTTCCTTTTCTATAGAAACATTCTTATTCACTCTCTCATTAGAACCTATGTTGCGTTTTAGTCCTTTAAATAGGCTTGTTCACTTATACGTCTCTCTCACTTATGCGCCTTTTTCTGTTGGTCCCTAGGGCAATCGCATAAGTGAGAGTTCACTGTATAAATCGTGATTCATCTTATTCAGTTTAGACAAGTTAAGTGTTATTTACCGAGCAAGAAACATATTAAATCAACCTGTTGCGCCACGTCACCACCACTTTTGGCACCTGGGGAAGCAAAGCCAGTTTACTCATGACTGTTTCCGTAGTCCTTCAGTTATTATTAGGCTTCTGAAGTCAAATGATCTCGTTACAACACTATTCTCACAAATAGCAGTTTAGTAACAAATCGTTATTGCGTTGCATAGTTCGCTGTATAGTCTGATCTGCCCTTCTGGGCAAGAAAGTCTTATCTTAAAAAAATAATGGCTGACAAAGACATCATTCTAAATATTTTTTTAAGTACGCATACTTGGTTTTTGGAAGTAATAACTCTATCATTCATTCTTATGTAACCCTTTCTGTAGTTCAATGGGTTTTTTCTACTTTGATAATGATTTTGAAGAATCCCTAGCAGTTGTTTTGAAAAAAAAATGTTCGTGTCGTTGGCTTGGTAGACTTACCGTTTTTCTATTATTAATTTGCATAAAAAAGCAAACGAAATTAAACTACAGACAAAAGATGAATTAGTAAATTTTGCATTACCGCAACCCGAATTAGAAAGCAATGTAACCCTGGGGCGTGACCAGTACTGTGTCAACGAGTAATATCACTTCTAGAAAAGCAGTACGGGAACGGTGTTCCATCGTCCGTGTGAAAATATTTTTTCCTGCCTCAGTCAACGTAGGGATATTAGTCACTAAATCATGGTCCTAAACATACATCAAATTAATTCAGCTCACGAGAAGTTTTACAGATGATAATAAAGGACTCGTTAAACTGGTGATTGAGATAACTCACTCCTCAACACGGAATGTGTCCATTCCGTATTTCCTCTATGGTATATTGCGGGATATGCACTGCAAATTTAAATTTCACATGGAGAACACGTTTGAAGCTGTTTAATTTAAAAAAGGGTTATATTTGCCTGAAGTGCACTAAAATATGTTCCGAACATGTTACAGAAGTGTGCCGAATGTGTCTCGCTCAGAATTTTTGTTCAATCAAAGCATGGCAACACATTTAAGAACATAGTGGGAACACATTTGAGCATACTCGTGAAACTATGGCTTTCTTTTCGTAGAAAATTTTTTTTTCTATTTTCTTAACTACCAGTCGTTATAATCCCACCGTATTATAGAACTAGAAATTGCGTAACAGTGACTTTGATTGATAGTTTTTTTTTTTTTTTGGATGCCTTTGTAAAGGTTTGCCTTTCCAGGCATGGCTGACTGCTACCACGTGAGATTACGGTAAAAGTAACTGCAAACAATAATAATAATAATAATAAACAAATAAAATAATATGAAATTCTGTAAAAATATGAAGAATTTGAAAAAAAGATGAGTTTTCTATTAATGGTCAAAAACTTGTCCCAATATGCGTTATAAAACAGAAAGCATATATCAGTGCTCAAAAAGTATTCTCAAATGCGTTCGCAAAAGTATTCAAAAAGTGTATTGAATCAAATAAGTATTGTGGAAAATGTTTTCAGAAATGTTCTGAAAATAGTTCCGAAAAGTGTAGTTCGAAGCAGTCTAAAAAATGGGACAAGTGAGTGTTCAAAAAGCGTTTTAAGATTTTAAGTGTGCTCCTCCACAGAATATGTCCCTCCACGAAATGTCGATACACCATTTATACAGAACATATTGTCCGTTATGAGAATGAAACAGAAACGGCACAAACGATAACTTGCAGAAGAGGAGTGGGCATCTGATCTACTACATAAATAAATACTATTAGGAGAATGTAAGTTTCAGCAACAGGCTCCATACTGTTTTGTTTCTTCTGTTTATCTCTAGTCTTTACTATTTAAGTTGTCTTCTGTTCCCTTGCGCTGCTTTTCTCGGATAATTTTTTTATCCTTCCGTAAGATTTAAATTAGTGTGAACTGTTTAAAAAGAGTTCCAAGGAAAAAAAAGCGGCTCTACGCTTTAAAATAGCGCGTCTGTTCGTCCAGAACATTGCTAAGCTGACACTGGTTGGCGTCAAAACCGGAGAGAAATCGAAAAGCTGGCACTATTTTTGGCGATTTGGTAACGAACTGGCTGAATATATTTGGCGAGATATCATTTACTGCGCACAGCCCGTTAGACTATTTTCTGTGTTTGTCTGTGCATTCTTCTGCCTAAAATCTCGCCAAGATATCACTAATTAGTGCAAAATTTAGAAGCATATTGTCAAGTTATGTGCATGGTGAAGCAAGGGTCTATGCTCTTCTGGATAATACTTTTTATTCTCCATAATCGTTGTCCAGAGAAAAACGGTCTATAATCAGTGCTCTTTCGTGTTTTAGTGTAAGAAGCACATTACACTTACGAGGAGCAAACGCTTAGTTAAAAGATGTTATTCACTGCTTAAAACACGAACATTTACAATTATTTATTAGTAATATGCTGTTGCTTACCAGAACGAAACCCAATGACATCTCTAATTTTCATTTAAATATTTATGATAAACATTTAAGCCACAGATCTTAACTTTCTTAGTTTAATTACTAAACTGACATAAAAACGCATCAAAGTGCAATAATTTGTGGAACGGAGATAACGAGAGAAAAAAAATACGTTTGGTTTTTACGTTGTATTTGAAGAAGTATGCAATACTTTGAAGAAGCATGTAATAAAACTTGATCGTAATCCATCATTTCTGGGCAATTGTCCAAAATAAGTCGAGATATGGCACGTTATTAAACACCGGTGTAATGAATAAAACGTCTTCAAGGTTTATAAATTATTTTCTGATTTTGCAAATCAATCTAAGTGATATAAATGCACACTAACTTTCATCATTAATCTAAAAACATATTTTCTTATTAACAATTGTCTATATCCTGCCATACTAAGCGCAAAAGTGCTATCTGCGTTCAAACTCTAACTGAGATATTACTCTTTAAAGTTTTGCGCCTCTATGTAGTTCATTCAGATGATACTGTTTCAGAATTTTTAAAAAATATTTCTCGCTTTCAAATGACCATAACACATTGTATGTAGGTAAAATACATTACGAAGAACCATTTAGTGACAGTAAACAAATTTTGTTAAAAAGTGCAGATACGACTTTTGTGTTTAGCACGACACTATGGGCTATTTTCACGAAACTAATCCAAATCAAGTCTTGCACTTTAGAATTTTGTGTTTCAATTTTAATAATTTCATCTACGAATTGTATATACACTGTAAAAAATGAATGTTGTTTTTACAGTATAATACAGCAAATTTTACAGTATAATACAGCAAATTTTACAGTAATAAACTGCAAAAATTGCTAATTTTACAGTAATAAACTGTAAACTTGCCAATTTGCAGTAATAAACTGTAAACTTGCTAATTTGCAGTAATAAACTGTAAACTTGCTAAATTTACAGTTTATAACCGTGCATTTTACAGTTTTAAACTGGAACCTCTGCAGCCGGTATCATACTGTTGTTTTTAAAGTATAACACAGATAAATTTTGCAACAGTAAACTCAAATTGCTAGTTTTATAGTTTATTGCTGTACATTTTAGTGTTAAATTGGAAATTCGGCTGCCAAAATTTTTCTGTAAAAACAACAGTTCATTTTTTGCAGTGTGCTATTTTTATTAATTCCATTCATTTGCGGATAATAAAGTATTAACGATTTGTACATTAATAACTTATGACGGGCTTCAAAATATTTTGACTTTTCCGTATAATGCAGTGAACAAATAACAGCGTGGACAAATTAGCCTTTAAAAAACCATTCTAAATAAATAAAAGTTACAAGACCAAACGAGCAGTGAATGAAATAATGATTGTAAAAACTATTCAGTCTGTAATTTTAATGGGAAAAAAAGCTTTTGTCTAGACTTTTGTTTTACTTTCATATACAAATGTAACAGAGTGGAAAATTAATAGTTGAACTTAGCAATCATAAAAGAAAAAGAAAAGAATTAGACTCACTTCACCTGTTGATGGTAGAGTATAAAGTAGCTTAAGGATTTTAAAATCTTTGTTGAAATGCTGATATGGTGTATTTATTCGTATTTTGTTTGAAAGAATGTTTGTTCAATCGTCTTTTTAAAAATCATTGTGGCGATAATTTTTCAAGTTCACGCCTCGTATTTTCCTACGGCTATTTAAAATGGGAGCATTACTCTTTGTTATCCCTTAGTAATAAACATAATGCAAATGCACTTAGTAATGAAAATCAATACTGCAACCTTTCTCATATAAGATTTAAAGAATTCTGATGATTTCTCTTGTGTGTTTTTTTTAAGGGAAATGAATTATAGTTAGTAACTAAAGTATCTCTTAATCTTACTTCGGGGAAATTATAATGAGAAAAGATATTGAATGTCATAGGACCATCTTTAATTAAGGGAAATAAGAGACATTCACAGCTTTTAAAAATAAAACATTCATGAGAAATAATTTAATGTCTTGAAATAACATTTTCCCTTTTCTTTTATGCAGAAGAAAATTCTGAAGAAAATGCTCTATTTTGAGTTGTACAAAAGAGTAAAATGAAATTCTTTTTCTTGTTTCTTTTTTCTTTTGTATTATTCAGCATGTCTCTTGTTACCGCTCTCTCCTCCGAGAATCGAGTAGCAAGAACTGGTGGAGGATACAGAAGAAAAAACGAGTTAGTATCTCGAGTTTCCAATTACATGGACTTGTCTTTTTTAAAAATATGCAGTTCCTCTTTTCTCATGAATTTTTAATTTTAAAACATGCATTTCATTGTAGATACTTCAAAATATAATATATTAGCAAATGAATCAAATGTACTGCTTATGTCTCTGCGTTTTCTGTACTGTCGAAAGAGAAAAATTTAAAAAATAGAATATTATGTTTTTAAAAATTTCCATTCGCCAGATTGCTTCGAAGTTCTGGAACGGTTTGTAGCTTTTTAATTATTGAATTGAGCATGTTTTTACTTATGGAGTAAAGTCACCCAATGTGACTGCTCCTCCTAGTATGAAGGAAATGCGTTTTTTGATATTTTTATTTCCTTTTCAATATATGCATTCGACATCTGCGGGGAATGTAGAAATCTGTCCCACAAGACTTAATATTTTGTTTTTTGATCGGAAACAGTAGTCTGAGTTGCAGTTATGGAAGTTATATCACTTTTTTAAAAAAAATAGGTGCTTGCTTGCTTTGCGGTTCAAAAAGAAAGTAGTGCTGCAGTAATCAAGTTGCACTGTTTTAACGAGCTATATACAGGGTGTCCACTCTAATCGTGGACCAATAGCTAATTTCTAAACCGTTAGAGATAAGCATATAGTTTATTTAGGAAAAAATCTCAAAATTATGAAAGGAATTTTGGGTCTATTCAATGTTTTTCAAAAAATCAAATTTTGAAAGAGTTACGAAATTTAAATTTTTATACAGCCCCCCAGTCCTATCAATCATATTTAGTAAAACATTCTTGACACTGTAACGTTTAAAACTAAAAAAAAAATCACTCTTCTACCACAAAAATTGACCGAGTTATGACGTTTTGAAAAATCAAGATTTTGCATTGTTTCATGACGACATCGAGAGATGGCTTAAGGGACCGTATGCAAAATCCTTCAAAATCTTGATTTTTCAAAACGTCATAACTCGGTCAATTTTTGTGGTAGAAGAGTGATTTTTTTTTTAGTTTTAAACGTTGCATTGTCAAGAATGTTTTACTAAACATGATTGATAGGACTGGGGGGCTGTATAAAAATTTAAATTTCGTAACTCTTTCAAAATTTGATTTTTTGAAAAACATTGAATAGACCCAAAATTCCTTTCATAATTTGGAGATTTTTTTCCTAAATAAACTATATGCTTATCTCTAACGGTTTAGAAATTAGCTATTGGTCCACGATTGGAGTGGACACCCTGTATATTAACGTCATAAGATTTTTTTTCTTCTGAGTAAAGTACGTTTTCAGTATTTGTTTAACTTCAAGAGTAACTAATGCATGTGAGTATTAACAGTGAAATTTGGGTGAAGATGAAAATGTTGTGTGGTTTCGCTAGGTAATTTTCAAAGGATTATAGGGGTGAACATTGAGTTCGCTGTCGAAAATAGATTCACATACACTGCGCTGGTACTAATAATAATTGAAGAAAGAACCAACGCAAGAGTATCATTTGCTTGAAATGCACAAAATTAATTTGCGAAATACAAATAGTTTTCTCTTTGGTTTCTTTTTGGGCTTTCCCGTAATAGGAGGCATCTCGTGTAAAGAAATATTTTCTGGACTTTTTTTTCAAAATCAAAAACCAAAGCTAATTTTTTTTTACGCTTTTAAACTGATACGATCCCACTTTTCATAATTCTGAAATTTATCATTCGCTTAATTTTATTGCTTTTTAAAAAATCATGTTTGCTCTTAGTGACAAAATCAAAAATTACTCCATGCTTGGTGTTTTACCACATGAAGTATTCGTTGCTTGCTTCAACATTATATTTACTTTTTCTTATCCCTCTCACAAAGGGAAACTTTGAGCCAAAGATAACTCATGCACAAAATCAACATAAATAAGTAGTTAAGTTAACGACGCTATCATAATAATATCATCTTAAAAATGCATCAGAAGAAAAATATGTTTTCTTCCATCACTACAACTGTTTTCTTGCCTTTACTTTCTTAAAATCACGTCGTTTTTTAAAATCTAGTGCAGAAACTAAAATTGACATTTATTTATTTTTTAGGAAACTGGAATATTTGTAGCAAAATACGTTCAAATGGGATGTGGTGGTACGAAGACAGCAACTCCCCTACAGGTCAACAAAATTTTTGTCTCTTAAACATAGCTTTATAAGTTTTCCAATTAATGTAAACATATTTATAACTTTAAACATCCAGTTTAAAGATTCTTTTGGTTTTATTTACCTTTTGCTTTCTTAAAAAAAACATCTGTAAATAGATCCAATGAGCGAAATATATTTCATATATTCTAAATTAGCTTGATATTTGAAGTACTGAATTTAATGGTATGTTTCTATCGCTAGTTGATCCAAAGCGGTACCAATGTGTGAATATGGTGTCCAGATCGTAGGAAAAAATACTTTTCTGATCATAAAAATCCGAAAAAAATGGATTTTACTAGCTCAGCTTGCTACTAGAACTACAGAGTTTCGGAGAAAGATCATTGAAATTCTAAACTTGAATAACAATAATACTAACAGGTGGAATGAAACGCACTTTGCTTAAAAAGAAAGAAAAACCTTTGAAAGCTTTTCTATTATTAAATGCCAGAAATAAAGGATGCTAGTTGCTTGCAGATTGAGCAATTGAATGGAAATTGCGGCTGTACAAGAGAAAAAGCAGTTTTTGTTGTGGTTATCTAAAGCAAAATTACAGATAATTGCACAAAAAAATCGACCTTAGAGATTCTCTAAATGTGATATTTGGTTGATCTTTAAGGTATATCCGTGGAAATTCTTTGTCTTGCAAAGTTATCCGTGTTTTGTTTTGGCTAACCAGAAAAATCTGTGCTGTCTTCTAGTGCAGTCAAAATTTTATTTTCTTCGCTCAATTGACTAATAGGGTGGAACGATAAAAACAAAGTTTTTATTTTCGAATCGTAATAGTGCTAAAAAAGTTGCAATTGGTAAAGACTTACAAAACAAAAGAAAAACTTTTGAAATCGGCTAGTATCTTCCGATCCCGCAACGAGCCTGAAATTTTGAAAAAATGAAAATTTTCATGTGTTCTTACGGGTTTTTTAAAATTTTTGTTTCAATGTTTCATTTTAATGCTCGTGGATGGAAAAGTTACGATTGGTGAAGCCTTCCGAAATTTAAAAAAAATATATTGAAATTGAATAATACCTTCTAATCCAGGAAAAAGCCAGAAAAACCATAAAATTGGAAAATTTGAGCTTTTATTGGGGGGGGGGGGATTAAAAAAAATTCAAAAAATGCTCTCATTTTTATTTCTTCTTTTTTACCCGGTATCATAGCGTAAAGGTTATATTACTCTTAAACATTAATTTATTTCTTGATTTTTCAGGTATCTTCTAAACATGCAAAACTATAATTCTTTACAACAATGAAACATTTTCAAATAATAGAAAATTATAAAATATTTTCCAAAATTTTTACAATCCAGTACAAAAACTCAGAAAATAAAACACTCACTCACAAAATAAACGCTAATTTTAATCACTAAACTATAGTAGCAGTTTATAAAAGGCAAAAACTTCAAAAGGCGATTAAGAAATTGTATATATTTAGTTATAGGTATTAAAACTGTTTATAGTTCCGTAATTAAAATTAGCCTTTATTTTGTGAGTGGGTGTTTTATTTAGTGGATTTTTGTACTGTATTGTAGAAATTCTGTTAAATATTTTATAATTTTCTTTTATTTGGAAATGTTTCGTTGTTGTAAAGAATGGTAATTTTGCATGTTTAGAAGATACCATGAAAATCAAGAAATAAATTAATGTTTAAGAGTAATACATTGCTTTTTAAGGGGTTACAGTACCTCAAAAATGACCAAAAGACCAAAAAAATTTTTATTGCTTATTTCAAAAGTAAAAGTTATTTAAAACACTCTGAAAAAAAGCATTGCTCTAGCTAAATTATTTAAAAAGTTATGAGTGACTTTAGGGCATGCATGCTATGTGTTCTAATGGAAAAGTCAAACTTTAAAGTGCTTTTTCTCGGTGATCAGTTTTCAGTGTTTCTATGTTACTGGAAATGCTAAGGAATTTTTTCTATTAAAGATATACCGTAAAATTGGGTGTATAGGAACAGCGGGGTCAATCGGAACAAAACTTCCCAACCGTACAAAGAAATTCTTCATAAATATACTATTGGGTATTTTTCGCCATGAAATTTTTTTTTAGAAAGGTAAGATCATAGGAAGTACGAAAAAAATACTTTTGTCAATCTGGCAACGCTACTGGCTTCTAAAGAGGGCTGCACGTTGAATGCTAGAAAACATCACATTTTCATAGACTGCAAAACTTCATATGCAAGAACAAACCTTCTTATATTTAAAAACTATGAGTGGTATGTTTCAATTATACATGTATCTGAACAACAGAATACCACATTAGAATTTACATTTTTTATAAATTGTGTCATAAAAGTGAAGAATTCTGAAAAATGCCATGGGAAAAAAATTTGCGGGGTGAATCGGAACACTTAGTTCTGTTGTTCCAATTCAAACTTATTTGAAGGAAATTGTTTGAAAAATCAAGATTCTAACCCCAATTCTTCTAATCAAGACAGGGACAAGGATTTATTACTGTTTATCCCTTCTCGTGAGCAACTAGATCTTAGAATGACAAAAGTTACAGATTTCAAAAGATTTTTTCTCCAGGAGACTTTTTTTTACTTAAAATAAAAGGGAGAAAGTCACATAGACTTTATGTAGTAAACGTCCAGCACACAGACAGTGATGAATAAGCGAAAAAATCTTTCAGGACAATCCCCGAAACCCAGAAATATCAAAAAACTAAAGAAAAGGCAGAGTTCATCCCAGGAGATGTTATGAAAAAACTTAAGCCAAGTCACAATTGCTAGTTTTAAGGACAAGTACATATTTGTGGACGACATGAGTGACTTCCATTCATGTTAAATCTTTGCATTTCAATTCAAAAGCTTTTCTTAAAATTACTTTTCATTTTTCATAAGTTCAAAATTATTTTGAATTTTCACAAATTATAAACGTTTACTGGTACTGAAATTATACATTTATTTGACAGTAATTATCTGTTCTTATTCTCCCCCATGAATATTACTCATGTTTGTGAGACCTATTACAGATTAAATTGAAAAAAATAAAAATTTTAACAAGTGTTCCGATTGACCCCTATCAGCGGGGTGATTCGGAACACCCATAATTTGCTATATATTTTAATAATAATTGCTCAAAATCTTTTGTCTTTGCTTGGAATATCAAAAGTAAAGCAAGACCGAAGTTTTTACCCAAAAAATCAAATTAAAAAAAAATCTTTTAACTGCTTTTTTTACAATCAAAGCTGAAAAGTGTTCCGATTAACCCCATTTTACGGTAACTTTAAAGCAATATTTAATTGTACTCAGGGTAATATATTTAACAAAACTGTGCATTGAATAAGCGTTTTATAAATTACAAAAATTTTTAGAGTTTGTTAAACCTCGAAGAACAAAATTTTCTAAGAATTTTTTACATAAAAGGTCACAAAATATTTTCTAATCAAAATATAAGAAAATGAATGCGCAGATTTGTTGAGGTATTCTTTGGATCATTTCGCAAAAAGAAATTTTGAAATCAGTGCAGAAACAAAAAAGCCTTAGGGTTTTTAAAAAATTGAAATTTTCTTACATTTTTCAAATTTTCAGAAAAAGTTTTCAAAATTTTTAATGTTTGAAAAGAAATTATTAATTGTTAAACAAGTGAAGAAACAAATATTTCAACGAATTAAATTTTTCACTTCAATTAAAGAAATTTGTGAGAAAGGTACTGTAACCCTTTAAAAAGCTTTTAAGCTATGATACCGGGAAGAAAGATAAAAAAAAAAAATGAGGGCATATTTTTAAATTTTTTAAATCCCCCCCAACTTTCCAATTTTTTGGTTTTTCTGACTTGTTACTGGGTCAGAAGGTATTATTCGATTTCAATATATTTTTAAGTTTCGGAAGGCTTCACCAATCGTAACTTTTCCATCCACGAGCATTAAATTGAAACATTGAAACAAAAATTTTAAAAAACCAATAAGAACACATGAAAGTTTCCATTTTTTCAAAATTTCAAGCTTGTTGCGGGATCGGAAGATATTATCCGATTTCAAAAATTTTTGTTTTGTTTTGTAAGTCTTCATCAATCGCAACTTTTCCGCATTATTACGATTAGAAATAAAAAAAAAACTTTGTTTTTTTCGCTCCACCCTATTGGCTAACTAGCGCCTTCTACTTCAAAACATTAATGACAGGAAAAAAGTTAAGCGTCTTCCCTTCTTTTTAAGCAAAATGAGCTTCATTTCCCCTGTTAGTATTTTTGTTATTATTGTTCACTACGGTAAAGATCTTTCTCGGACACCCTGTATACATTTGAGATTTTTAATTTAAAATGAGACACCAATAATTAATCGCTGTAAAAATTATTGAAAAATATATGTATCCACACAGTTAGTATTTTATTTTTTTAACTTTTAGTATCTAATTGTAATATTCATTTCGGTTGCAGTATTCTCAGACCACTCGTCTTCTAGTAAAAATTCTATAAATGGATCAAAAGAACAAAATGTATTTCATATCCAAAATATATTTCATACACCTACTTGACCCATTCGGGGGAACCTGATTTTATGTTATGTTTCTACAACTAGTTTATCACTAGTAGGTACCAATGTGTGAATATGTTGTCTAATTCATGTAAGAAATTAATTCACGATCATAAAAAGCCGAAAACATAATTGTGCTAATTTAGCATGCCACTAGAAGTTCAGAATTTGTAGTAACATGCTTTTCAAAGTTCTTTTTGAAGACACGAAATGGTAAATGGCCTTTTTTAGCCACACATTTTTTTTCCTGCACGAGTTCTTTCAAAGACATTCAACCATATTTTCTGTACATATGGCTGTGTTTAGGAATAGGAAGTTTATTTGCAGTGCTTAAGCATTATTTACTTTCTGCAGTGTTACGGATATGAAAGAATCTTAGCTTATATAAATGAACTACTCGTATACTTTCAATGCTACCAGAACAAGAGCGACCAGATTTTAAATTCATTTTCTACTTGTGAGAGTTTAATGGTGAATGTAACCATTTTTCTTAAACGAAGAACTTATCAACGTACCTCCTGGAAAAAAATACTTTGGGATGGACGATTGTGCACTCTATTAATAGTTAATAAACGAGATACAGAAGTACTTCTGAATAAAACAATAGATTTAAGACTCTTGAATTATGGTTAAAGATGCTTCTTTTTAAACTTTCCTGAATTTGACAATATGACTGTGTAACAAATCAAGTTACAATTTACTTTCCCATCATACCTGCTAAATATAAGATATATAATTTTGCACGATTATGCTCTTAGATTCCACTGAATGTTTTGCTCTATATATTTACGGTTACTGATTAAAATCTGGCTGTCGCATAGAAATGTTATTTGAAAGTTTTCCGGGGAAGAGGTGAGAAAAGTCAAAGAGTATGGTATTTAGTGCATATTGTTGGGGGAAAAAACAACGAAGTACAAAAGTAAAAAAACACATGTATTGTTTCTATAATACAATTTAGAAACAATGTATGAAACAGTGTTTCATACATTGTTTTTAAAAGCTGAGGGAGGGGGGGGGGCTCCTGAACCCTCCACTGACGGGCCTGCTAATGCATTCATTTAGCAGGCCCGTTAAGTGTTTTTTTTTTTTTTTTTAACCTTTTTCATAACTGCAGTTAACAAAATTAAATGCTCTAGAGTAGTGCTTAAAAAGAATGACCGTTATTGAACACATGTTTGAGAATACCTTTACTATATTTCAATACTGCTTTGAAAAGTATCAGTTGCATTACAATAGTATTTAAAATGAAATCCTAGTGCAGACTAACTGTACTAAACCCATTCTAGTATTTTGATAGTTTCTAATGACAAATGTCCCAAAATAACAAAGAAAAAAATCAATTAACAAACACTTTAGCGACGCAAAACGGAGACAATTTCGTGAATGAAAGAAATGCGAGAAGTGCCGCGAGAGAATTCGCGAATCGATTTGCGTCTGAAAGATAAGGACATTCCTCGCAAGCAATTCAGGAAGCAAAGGGATTTGGCGCTTTAATTTCGACGCTTCGCCCAAAATCATGTTAAGCGAAATTAATTGCTTTACGGTTCTAGGAATAAAAACCAAAAAATCGTAAAGAAAGCCGGAGGAAATTTCTTCTATGACTATTTTCAATCGAGGGATAATTTTTTGAGAGCTGGTTGTTAGATCCGAGTTCTCATTTATCCTCCTGCTCTTCAGACGAGTTTATTTTAGAAAAAAAGGTTCCCGGCTTAAAGAATTTTCTCCCAAGTGCTCCTCTTTCTACTGTTTCGTCAAGAATACAGGTTATCTTTTGCAGGCTTATTAACTGTCAATCTGTTTTTTTCCTTCTTACTTTCGGTCATGTTAGACGAAATATACGCCTAATCAATACATAATTTTTACATTATGGTATGTATGTATATATATACTACATAAAAACACTATACTGGATAAGTAATTTAATTATTTACAAAAAAAAATCTTCTTTTCACAGTATTATCTTTAAACATTGATGACTCCTACACGAGTTTTCGAAAGAATGTTAATCTCTATTATATGTTGCCTAGTTTTCATTTTATAACGGTTGAGTTTCAAGAATAAGCACAAGTGTGATAATGGAGTTTGTTTGAATTGTCTTTTTTACCCCACCTGACAATAAAATTTTTCGTAGAGGCTAATGCAGTTAAAAGTATTAAATTAAATAGCTTCACTGAAAAAAACTCATGTTTTCTATTTAACCAATATTTTTTACGATATGGTAATACGCATTAGCATTTAATTATATGTTTTAAAATTCAGTTTTCACTTTCAGAAGGGTTGTTTTTGTACATATCGCGTTTTTTAACAGATTTATTTTTATGTACAAAATACTAAAACATCAAAGGTTTTCAACGCCATATTATTACAGTAGCTTTTTAATGATTACATAAAATGAAACTCACGTATAGTTTCTTATGCCTTCTCTTTTATAGAAAGGACATGTATATATTTTCCACAAATCTTATTAAATTTTATTGAAACTGAGAAAATAAAATATAGCATGAATTGCATTGATTGATAACAAGAATTACCTCGCAAATGTTAATGCTGTAATAGAAAGTGACGTAGCCTAAAGCTAAATTTCAATTCCCAGTATTTAATAACGTGAGAGAGAAGCAGTGCGGTCTAAAAGCTATTCTTTTTACGAAAATAATTCCTTGTGAGGATTTAGATACTCTCTGAATTGTCATTTTACCGCAAGAAAATAGCTTGAGGCATCGTATAACATACAACTAGAATCGAGAAAACAACATTGTTCAGAAAGAACTAAAGGTCAAATATATTTATGGAGATACAATTCATAATGAAGTGGGAATTGAAAATAAATTTAGCAATAATTTCCAAAGATTTCATGTTTTTTTGTTTACTCAAAAGAATTGCTTTTTACAATGCAAAAATAAAATGCTTTTACATTTCACGGGCACTGTTAAAACCTGGGACTTATCCTTAAGACTAAATGGCGGCAAATGTAAAATCCTTTTTTACAATTTTTCATCATGAGTGTTATATTCTTTACAATTTGCTTTTTTTACGAAATAGGAGCTCCTTTCCCTTCCTTATGCGTTTGCGTCGCATAATTTTACTTGATTTGCAGTCGATTTAGTTTTGGTAGTTTTTATAGTGAAAAAGAGTAATTTTTATCGAAAAAGTTTTACATTTAGAATAACTTATCAGTGGTTTAACACCTCGAATATCAACGCAAAATTTTAAACAAAGAGTTATAACCTTTTCTATTCTGTATCTTATTGTCTAAGCTTACGTTTTCTAAATAAATTACTATACATTAAGTTAGTAAAAAGTTTAATTTCATAGCTCTTAAAATACTACTGATTTTGTTAAAATTTTCAAAGAGTTTCGTATTTAGTTTGTCCTAATTGTTGGAAGCAGTTTTATGAATTAGGTACGTGCAGTAAGTAATTTTATGCAAATCCTCTTAAGCAAATGGATACCTATCAACTTTTACAATTGCGTTTTTTAAATGGCATTTGTGAAAGATAAAGAATTGCAAAAACTATCACACCAAAAATACTATTCAACGATTTTCCTCTTTAAGTAATGGGAGAAAACTAAGCCAATGTTCTTTAACAGTTGCATAAAGGAACTACTTCAGAATTGTTGAAAGACCTTTAAGTGTGATTAAGTAATTTATTTTATGATATTAGCATTTTCTCTGTAAATAATTCTTTTTATTCAAGAATTGGAGGGTTTTTATTTTAGTTTTGCAGATGCAAGCTATGAAGCAAAATTTTTCATTAAATGTAAAATTCATTTTTAAAATCTATGACTTAGGTTTCTAAGAAAAAAAATATTTTAATGGATTGAATGCAGAACCATTGAAAAAAAGTCAACAAAAGTTTGTCTTCCAAAAGACAGAAATATCGCGTCTAAATACATAATGCTCTCCAAGTATTGATCAGTTTGAAGTGGGTCACACTATGAACTCTGGTCGGAGGAATAGAGCAATTATTAAGGAGGTACTGTCATACTTGATCGATGAGCTCTCTCATAGCTCTTTTTGAAGCTATTATGAGATTTTATATTAAGGGAAGGGGTGGAATTCATCTTAAGTTAATAGTTAAAATTATATTTCAAGCTTCTTGTATCGTAGATGAAGTCTCGCAGCTTCTTCTAAAGTTGGTTATGAGCAAATAACCTTTCAGTTCAAGATTTATATCTACCATTGTTTTTCCTGTAGCCACTAATGTTCAGTTTTTTTTTTAATTTTTCGGTATTAAAATCATGAATTGATCAAAAAATAAGTTATGGAAATAAGGTGTCCTGATCAAGATCTGTGGAACAAAATTATTTGTTTAAATTGAGCTCTGCTCTCAACTATTACTTGAGGGAAAAGGAACAGAACGCCTTACTGATGGCCTACAAGCTGAAAAACTGATCGACAGAAACACATTCTCCCATTTCAAAACCCTACTTTTATCTTATCTTTTTTTTTTTTTGATACTTAGTTAGCATTTTAATCTATTTTTTGACTTTAGCGACACCTTAAGTTCTATGCAAAGAGTAACCGCCCATAAGCCAGGGCTAAGGCAGAACTGAAGCAAATGCACCCATAGCTCGATCATAGCATCCTAAGACTGAAGTTCAAATTTCAAGTTGAGCCGCACCATGGTTTGCGGACGCTCGCTGGTAAGATAAATTTACTTTATCCACCAGTTTGTTGGCAATCTAAGCTCCAATAAGAGGATCTTTGCCTCCAGCTCGATCATTGGCTATTCATAACTGAGGAGTCCACAATAAGGACGAAACTGCAGTCTTAGGATGCTATGATAGAGCTGTGGGTGCATTTGCTTCACTTTAAATTTTGTTTCATGATTAGAATTTTTTTTTCTCCTGGAAGTAGATTGGAAAGGGAAAAGACTACTATATAACTATTAAATTCTATAGTTGATTTACGTCAGATAATAACTAATTGAAAATTCGCATTGCCTGCAGAAGTCCATAAAATAAGTTTTGTAGACAAAGTGATTTTTACAATGTGGTCCAATAGATAGGGCCTTACTCAAATTAGTGTTTCTTCGTTCAGAACTAAAAGCGTTGGGTTTAATGGGGGGAAATATTTGCTCTCATTTCTGAGCACATGAGTGAATATCTATCGAACAAATAGTGTTTCGTAATTCTGCAGTCGGTGACGTATAAGTAGAAGATGTTTTGATCTGTTCATATAAGATAATTTTTGAGCTGCTTAAAAAGGTTAAAATTTAGAAAAACTACTGACTGAATTCAGTTTCAAGTTTGTGTAAAAGCTAAACTAAAAAATGCTATAACGAAATTTTATCGTAGTTTTAAAGTACAACATAAGAAAATAAATTTCAAAACTTTTCAGATTATACACCTCGAATTTTTTATCGTTTAACTTAATTTTTATTATTGTTATCATTTTCAAGAAACAGTTTACTATGTGACTCACTGATAACATTATTTACTTGTACTTTTTATCAGATCTAATGTCAACAAAGTATTTAATTTTCATGTCATACAGTGTTTCTTTTCTATTAAAAAGTTACATCTTAAAAATGTTAATTAAATGGCTTGTTTTTCTTTTTTTCGATAAAAGTTACTACGGAGTGGTAGAAAAAAGAATGATGTTAAAAGTTTTTAATTTGTTGCATTTTTCTAACATTTTCTTTTAATTCAAAATTTTAGGTAGTTTTTCTTTGTTCTCTCATGCATCGAATTTTGCTTTCGAAAATTTACAGCGTAAAATCTGTTTTATGTGAACACATATAAGCTTACACTTTCTTTCCATATTTGGCAGGGATAAATCGCTTTTTAAGCTATTAACGTTTTGTCCAATCATACAAACTTCTGTTATTGCAAGAGCAATAATCTTCTGCAGTTGCTTTTTTCCATACACGTTAAAAGGCAATTCTGAAGCTTATGAATAGAGATAGATATCTGCTTTTGCTGCAAGCCGTCTCTTACTTATTACTACTACTATTTTTTTGAAAATTTCACTTCCTATGTAAACCCTGTTTTACAGACCAAAAAGCCTATAAACAGGAATTTCTACACTGTTAAAACAAGGTATTTAAAAATGAGGCAAAACGTCTTGTTTTCAAGAACATCACTGACCCAAAATGGCTCCAGAACCAATTGTCTTGGAATTAGAAACCAGGGTGTCTTGTTTTTGAAACACACAGCGTTCTCAAAAGTAAAACCTATGTTTTTGTTTTTGAGACGGAAATATGTTTGAATATAACACGAAATGTACTCATATTCGAGACAATCCTATTCTTAATTTTTGAGACGGCTGCACTCTTGGAAATGATACAGTTGTGTGTTTATTTCCGAGTCATCACGGAATTTAAAAGATAAGCATATAGCGTCTTGTTTATGAGTCGGTCCTCTCTTCAGAAACGAGACATGTTTATTTTGCTATTCGGATAATAGTTTTACTATTTTTCAGATGCAGATTAAAATTGCTACAGTGTCCGCGCCGCCGCTTATAAGAATCACGTTTGTTCTGAGCAGTTTTGGTACAGTAAAGCTGGACTTCTATTTCTGACAATTTGATTCATTAAAGCTGCTGATTCCAGTTTTCCAGAGCCCACTGTATTATATTTTCTGATGAATTTTTGGAACTTAATTTTTTTTTTCAAAATCAGTTTAATGCATGTTTTGACTTTTTTTTTCTCTTTCATTTTGTGTGTCCAGAATCACATGTCTGATTATCAAAAGAGGTACATGCATGAAAACTTAAAAAAAAAGGTTCCTTAATTCATCAGAACAGTAATACAGTGGGTACCGGTTAATTGAATCAGCTGCTTTAATGAATCAAATCGAATGAGGTATTATATCAAAACTGTCAAAAAACAGACTTAATTTCAAAAAGTGACAGCCACTGTAGTAATTTTAAACTGCATCTGAAAAATAGTAAAAGTATCTTTCAAATTGAATCGTTTATTTCAGAAACTCGTCAAATGCCCTTTTTAGTGTTTTAAACAACTAAAGTAACTAAAAAAAACTTTTAAGTTTTAAAATTACACAGAGGCGGATCAAGTGAATTGGAGGTCCCAAGCGGTAAAAGTTTTGGGGGCCTCCCTCCACCCTACTCTAAAAAAAGGGGAGTCCCCCCCCCCCGAGAAAAAAAAACCAATAAAGTTTACCAAAATTTTTTATTTGCATACCTCATATAAATTTTATTCTAGATTTAATTGCAGCAAAATCATTAATTATGTTTTCCGTGTCGACGCGGTTTAACAGTTCCTGTTCAATATACAGTATGGTTAAGTTGTTAAGCCTCTCTTCTCCCATTTTACTACGTCAATAATTTTTTACTCTTTTTAAAACAGAAAACGATCTTTCACCTGATGCATTTGACATAGGTATTGTCAAAAATATTTTCAAAAGTGTCTCCATGTTCGGATATAAATTCCAGTCGAGTGTACGTCATCGTCTTTTAAAATATTTATGAAACAAATTTGGGGCCCCCAGAGCGGGGCCCCAAATTTATATTAGTCCCCGGCTGCAAAAAAGCTCGTACGTTTAGCTCCAGGTTGCAGTTTTATCTAAAACCAGTGAATTCGAATTTTAGATTCTAAGAGAATTTCGGGGCCCCATGGCGCATCACGGGTCGACGGGGCCCCACGCGGCCGCTTAGTCCGCGTACCGTTAGACCCGCCTCTGAAATTACAAAAGGTTTAGTCGTTGAAAAAATCGGAAGTGTTTCACACTGTATTGCGAAAACAAATACTGTTGCACACAAATTATTATTATTTTTTTTTTTTTTGCGAAAAAATGTTAAAAATTTTGCACTCAATAAGTTTTTGCAATAAAATAAAATTTTTTTAAGAACAGCTGTTTACATCACTTATGAAAATGAAACAAGACAAACACTGAATTTACTGAAGAAAGCTGTCAAGAGATTTCATTTGAGGGGTTTCTGCAATAGAGAGATTTCAAGACGAAATACAACCCATTGAAAGGCTTTATATTTGCATGTTTTGTGCATTC
>JAXGGA010004733.1:0-85071 GCA_038373865.1 Uloborus plumipes | reverse complement strand
TAAATTTTAGGACCAAAAATACACATAGAATATTCGGGCAGAAATGAAAAGTCTTGTAACCATTACAAAATGCAAAGCAACATGTTACTCAAAGTTCACACTAGGGATAAAAGTAAAGTAAAATTTCATATGCTGACAAAATTTTAAGAGGGATTTTTTTTTAATTAAAGTGGGAATTTTTTTTTCTTTGCAGTATAGTTTATTGCTTGAATATTTTAGCTAAATATTTATTTAGACAAAATATTTGATATAGGTAGCCCGAAATTTTATTTATTGAGCTTTGCATTGAAAGAGAATGTTTATGCAATTGTTAGAACAAAAGTACATCTTATGATTTTAATAATATTGATTTTTTGCCCAGAAAAATGAACATTAAAACCTTTCTCAATGTCTGTCCGACAAGCAAAATTCTTTTTTTGAATCAATTATTTACTAAAATGCTTACTAATAAAGCACTCAATTGTTCTTTAAAAAATATGTATCAATGCATGAAAAAAATTCAAAAATGCCAGCAAACAAATTTTGAAGCAGCTTTTACGACACAAAAAATTATTATTTCTATAATTATTAATTAAAAGATTAGCACACAGTAAAATATTAAAAAATGCAACAGACCTCAAAAGCAGATGCATATATTATGCGCTCAACAAAAATTTAAATTCAAACAAACAAATAAAACAATCAGTATGCTATTATAAAATACCTCAATAGTAGTAGCAGCATTTATTTCAGCCTTTTGCAACTCTCCCAGCAATTCCAAGTTCTTTTTCTGTTCTGCTTTATATTGAAAAGCCAAATCTTCCATCTCCTTAACCAAGTGGTCATGGTTCGATTTCAGTGCTCTCATTTTCTGTACAAAAAAATATACAAGTATCTAATATGATTTCTAAAAATGCTATACACATTACACATTGTCAAAAATCAACAAAAAATATAAATGAAAGTTACAAGCATCTTTTATATTCTTAATTTATGCAACAATTTAAATGACATTAATATATTTTGACAACTACCTCTTCGAGATCTGCATATTGAGCTTGAATAGTCATAAATTTTGTGTTTTTCTGCTTTACTTCTCTGTGCAAGCGAATTAGGTCTAAGTTCTCTTGTACATGCTGCCTGAAATATTCAAGAAAAGAAGGCAACAAAATTATAAAAGAAACTTAAAGAAATGAAAATAAAATAAAAACATATCAAAATGTTCTTTACAAATAAACAAATGATGATTATAGAGATTCAAATCTTAAAATCTAAAAATAAATTACTAATGAGATAATCTTATTATAATTAAATACAATATTCGTTTTGTTCTTTCATAAGATGCTTTCCGATAAAGTTAAAGATTTCTAAGAAATAAAGCGTCAAACCTTTGACGTTGCGTAAGTTGACATTTTAAGCCATTTAGTTCTTCATCAAACTCTATTTCCCGCATTCTAAGCTAAAAATATATAGTATACTTTAATTAGAATTTGGTTCAACAAATATTTAAATATTACTATAACATGAAAACAGCTAATAGTAAATAAGGCCGAAATTAGATTGAAAAATTTATTGGCAAATGAAATCCATTTTGATCAGCTCAATATATCTGTCAACTCATCTTAAAATAAATAAGTTTGCAACAGTTTTATAATAATCAACATTGCATAGTAAAATTTTAAAAAGAGAGAAAAAGTAGACGCAATTAAATTTTTAACAGAAGCATAATTACACATTTAAAAAACAAGCTCAATTTTTTATTGCAAAATGAAACCACATTGGATTCAAAAGAATATATTTTTAGACATAAGCAAAACTAAAAATAACTTCAATGAGCAATGTTTCAATTATTATTATTATTAATTTTTTTTTTTAGTTTTTCAGAATTCTTAAAAGTATGCATGATTAAAAGCAAATTTCATAAAAATACATATAGCAAAATGTTGCTGAAATAGTAAAGATCAACATAATATGCACCTATTTAGGAACATACAAATTTGAAAATAATAAGAATTTAATTACCTTCTGTTTTAAAATCTCATTCTCTTGTTCATATAATTCAATTTCAGACTTTTGATTTGACACCAATATTTTCCTTAAATTAAGGATAAGAAGTGCTTTTAATAGCTTATTATGAATCATATATTCAAAAGTAATAAATTGTGGCGATAATTGTTTTTATAACAATTTTAAGGGGTTACAGTACCTTTCAAACGAATTTCTTTAATTTAAATAAAAAAGTTAATTCCTTGAAATATTTGTTTCTGCACTTGTTTAACAATCAATAATTTATTTTCAAACATTAAAAATTTTGAAAACTTTTTTTGAAAATTTGAAAAATGTAAGAAAATTTCAATTTTTTAAAAACCCTAAGGCTTTTTTGTTTCTGCACTAATTTCAAAATTTCTTTTTGCGAAATGATCACAAGGATTACCTCAACAAATCTGTGCATTCATTTTCTTATATTTTGATTAGAAAATATTTTGTGACCTTTTATGTAAAAAATTCTTAGAAAATTTTGTTCTTCGAGGTTTAACAAACTCTAAAAATTTTTGTAATTTATAAAACGCTTATTCAATGCACAGTTTTGTTAAATATATTATCCTGAGTGCAAAAAATATTGCTTTAAAGTTATATCTTTAATAGAAAAAATTCCTTAGCATTTCCAGTAACATAGAAACACTAAAAACTGATCACCGAGAAAAAGCACTTTAAAGTTTGGCTTTTCCATTAGAACACATAGCATGCATGCCCTAAAGTCACTCATAACTTTTTAAATAATTTAGCTAGAACAATGCTATTTTTTCTGAGTGTTTTAAATAACTTTTACTTTTGAAATAAGCAATAAACATTTTTTTGGTCTTTTGGTCATTTTTGAGGTACTGTAACCCCCTTAAAGAGGAAGAAATTATAAGTGTCACACATCTACTGCTTAAAAGACTCTAAAAAAGCCATTGCTGATAAAAATATTGTAATGTTTCATATGAGTTGGAGTCAGAATTGGAGTTGAATTACCTTGACTTAAACTTTGAACCTAAAATTTCTTACGCTTAAATTTATATTCATAAACAAAATTTTAGAAGTTTGAAAAAATTTTAAGTGCTTTATTTTAAAATTATTTTTATTATTATTATTCTCTATTTTATTTTATTTATTTATTCTTTTTTTTTTCCTCCAATTTCACTTATTTATTCATTTATTTATTTAAGAAACGTAAATTCATATTTGCATATTACAATCTCGCATACAGATACATACAGGTTTGAAAGCTCATTTCTTGCTTCTTCTAGTAAGCTAATTGCATATGGTGGTATAGGTGCACTTGGAGGCTTTCTATAAGAAAAACAATTGTCAACAACACTACAGTTTAATTCTGTGAAATCAACATGTTTAAACAAGATGTGTTATTAAAATCATATGCCAATAATAAATTATGTTTACAAACCTTGACAATGATTGCGGACTTTTCCCTTTGATGCTAAGAGACAAAAAATATGGAGATATTCCACTTCTAGATGTTCCCTAATTTCAAAAAAGACAGGATAAGTTCCATTAAATTAACTAAGATGAAAAGATTATTTTCATACAAAACAATCAACTTGATATAAATTAATGCGTAAAACTACAGAATGGGTCAAGTAGTGCAGGACGAATAAAATCAAAAAATAGTTCATTTTATTGATAAATAACTTGTAATCTAATACAAAATACACTGAAGTGACAAAAGTCATCGGATACCTCTTAATATCGTGTCGGCCCTCCTTTTGCCCGGCGAAGTGCAACAACTCGACGTGGCATGGACTCAACAAGTCGTTGGAAGTCTTCTGCAGGAATATTGAGTCATGCTGTCTCGATAGACGTCCATAATTGTGAAAGCGTTGATGGGGCAGGATTTTGGGCACGAACAGACCTCTCGATGGTGTCCCATAAATGCTCAATGGGATTCATGTCGGGCGATCTAGGTGGCCAAATCATTCGTTGGAATTGTCCAGAATTTTCTTCAAACCAATTGCGAACAGTTGTGGCCGCGGTGACATGGCGCATTGTCATCCATAAAAATCCCATCGTTGTTTGGGTACATGAAGTCCATGAATGGCTGCAAGTGATCTCCAAGTAGCTGCACATAAGCATTTCCAGTCAATGTTCGGTCCAGTCGCACTAGAGGACCAAGTCCATGCCATGAAAAAACAGCCCACACCATTACGGAGCCACCACCAGCTTGAACAGTGCCTTGCTGACAGTTTGGGTCCATGGCTTCGTGGGGTCTGCGCCACACTCGAACCCTACCATCGGCTCTTACCAGCTGAAATCGTGACTCATCGGACCAGGCCACGGTTTTCCATTCATCTAGGGACCAACCGATATGCTCACGTGCCCACGAGAGTCGCTGCAAGCGATGTCGTTCTGTCAGTAAAGGCACTCGAGTCGGTCTTCTGCTGGAATAGCCCAAGAAATCCAAATTTCTCCGCACAGTTCTAGCAGACACGTCCATTGTACGTCCCACATTGATTTCTACGGTGATTTGACGCAGTGTTGCTTGTCTGTTAGAATTTACGACTCTTTGCAGACGTCGCCGGTCTCGATCTTTAAGTGCAGGCGGTCGACCACTGCGCTGTCCATGGTGGGATGTTATGCCTGAAATTTCATACTCTCGGCACACTCTTGACACAGTGGATCTGGGAATGTTGAATTCTCTAACGATTTCCGAAATGGCATGACCCATGCGTCTAGCTCCAACTAACATTCCGCGTTCAAAGTCTGTTAATTCACGTCGTGCGGTCATCATCACGTTAAAACCTCTTCACATGAATAACTTGAACAGAAATGAAAGCTCTGTAAAAGCACTGCGCATTTATACCTGTTCTATGCGATGCTACTGCCATCTGAAAATTTGCATATTGCTATCCCATGACTTTTGTCACTTCAGTGTATGTTTAGAGATGAGTTCATATGTGTTCTTCATTATTTCTTTGTTTTGAAACTGCACTGTTACTTCTTTAAAAAATATTGTGTTGTTTAAAAGTGAATCTATATAAATGATCAAATGCTGACGTGATAAAGACTCTTATAAGAAATGATTTCAAAACTGCTTTTTAAACTTCATAAAAAGTTTTGCATAGAATATTAAACAAAGTTAGATGAAAAAAAATAGAAGGAATAAATTTGAATTTCTCAAACTATAAATGAAAAAAAAAAAGGTGGGCTTCTTTAATTACGATGTTAGTCCCCAGAAGGCATCTCTTTGAGTTTAAATACAAAAATCATTTGCACTAGTTACAAAAGCTACTACAGAGCAGAACAATGTCAAAGTAGTCACCCTTTTCAAAGTTAAAAAGTTTCGACTTTCTAGTCTTTTTGCAATTTGTACTACAACAACATTAGCCTGCTTAGTTTGATTCTGCACTGAATTATCCGCTTTTTAATTTAAAAGAAAGATATTTAGCTGCTTTTCCAAGCACAAAGAACAATTTTTACTTTTTAAAATGGTCACATTGGTTCACAGCACATATAGTTGAAGCATTTAAATTTTGTTTCTCATCACAGTAACTTGAAATGCATAACTTAACTGAAGTGAGTTTATATACTTACAGAATTTACTTTGGGTGGAATATGACTGTATGGATTTGGTCTTCTGACTTGGTTAATAACTTGCTGTTTTGCAACCAACATCTAAGAGAAAGACAAATCTACTCATTTAGGTAAATTCAATGTTAACATATTACAATACAAAGTCTCAAGTTATTTTAAAGAAAACGAATTCCTTTAGTGTTAATTAAGTGACGATAAGCATATGAAGTATCACTGTCTAAACTAACTCTATGAAAGACATTTAATATTACTATCCATTGGACGTTGCAGTACTATTAAAGCCAATTTTTGTGCTTAAAGTATTATAATTTAAGGTAGACGTGGTCTTTCTTTGTTTTTCTTTGAAACTTAACACACGTACGAGCAGTATTTTCTCGCAGAAAACTGCAACAAAGCAAAATTTCCTCGTTGCATTTTCTAAGCTCTTCTCTTGAATTTCAATATGGAACGTGACAATTACGTCAATTCGCTTTTTACTTAGGATAAGAACCATGAAACATCTTTAAATGAAGATCCTCATCGGAAATAAATCAACAGTAGGTTTATGCATACGTAGTATTTCGTTTGCATTTGGTACGAAAATATATATATATATATATATATATATATATATATATATATATATATCAGAGACGTGCCGTCTGGGTAGGCAAGGTAGGCAGTGCCTACCCATGAAGAAAATATACCAATTTTTTAATTTCAGTGAATGACACGTAATGCACTGATTTGGAAAAATTAAGGCATTAAACAGCGAATAGAGCAGAAAAAAACCCGAAAATGTTCATTTTTCTTCCTTAAAAAGCACCGACTACCGCTGCTTTTCAACCACTGTATCTATACTGTGCGTAGTATTAGGAAGTGCACGTGCCCCGCACTACTCTCCCCTAATGTTCGAAAAGCGGCGACGAAAGGCTGTCCGAAAAGTGCCTTTGCGGTTTCTTCCAGGGCTGCGGAGTCGGAGTCGGAGTCGAAGAGTCGGAGTCGGACTGATTTTGGACCAAAGGAGTCGGAGTCGGAGTCGCTGAAAAACATGTCGACTCCGACTCCGACCACCTCCGATTTGGATGAAACTTTATGGAGGTGAAAACATATCTTTGAAACTAACAGATACAAATTTTCAGCGTCCAATATCCAAATCCTTAGCATCTAGGATCATTAAAAAGTGCTTCAAATGGCGGGTCTTTGCAGCAAAAATGCAATGTGTTAAAATAAAGTCTGGCCATTTAACAAGAAAATGATTAGTTTTGTACGGAGTCAAATGACAATAGCGGCACTTGTCTTTTGCTCTGGAGAAAATGGACTTTTTGGGAGGTCACAGTGACCTCCGAGAATTGAGGTGAATGTGGTGAAATTACCTGCGAGAATTCTTGAGAAAATTGAACTTTTTGAGAGGTCACAATGACCTCTCATGACCTCCGACTGGGATACCCCAGCTTGCTATCTGCCCCCCTAAAGTGAGTCCTAGCTACGACCATGAATAAAAATGAAACTTTTAAAAATGGTCTTAATATTTCAACCTTTGTTTAGGGTTTTTCCCTCTTCATATTTGGGTAAAAAAAATAATAAAAAAAAAGCAGGAGTCGGGAGTCGGAGTCGGAGTCGAAAGTTTTAAAATCCCGGAGTCGGAGTCGGAGTCGACCATTTTTCCTCCGACTCCGCAACCCTGGTTTCTTCTGCTCTCCGCCGAAACTTGACTGCGTCATGCGCAGAACTGTGCCTGTAGAGTCTGTGGCGTTTCTACTGTCTAGACGTCTTGATACCGCCTTTTGTACAGTACTGTTGAATGCTTACAGTTTGCTCCATTAGTTCCACAGTTATCTAAATTGTCGTGTTTATTTTTTTATCAAATACAGTAATTTTCAGTTGTTTTAGGTTTTTTTTTTTTGTATCTCGCTTTTTCGTAGGATTATGTTGAAACTGTATCCAATATGGAAATGAGATATATAAATTATATACATATATGCAGGCGAATATTTCTGCATATATGTATTGTAAGTAAACATCTTTCATATTCATATTATTTTATTGCTTTTCACATTTTATGCGTTTTTAAAGATCTATATTATTCCACAAATCTGCGCATCTGCCTACCCTAGGCATTCATTGACGGCACGTGCCTGATATATATATATATATATATATATTTATATATATACTATATATATATATATATATATATATATATATATATATATATATATATATATATATATTAGGTTGGTGCGTATGAAATGTCGGATTCTTAAGTGATTGTATAAAACTGCATATCTTTCTTCAAAAGCTGTTTATTCAATCAAAGTATGCTCCATTCGCTTCAATACCAGGGGTCTGGCCAGAGGAAATTTGGGTCCGTTAACGGACCCTTCACAAAAATACGATCAAGCAAAACGGACCTTTCACAAAAAATACTATCGAGCAAAACGGACCCTTCACAAAAATACGATCAAGCAAAACAGACCCTTCACAAAATGCTAATCAAACAAACGTGCATTTCACACATGATTCATTCAAAAAGCAAATCTGAAATCAAAATAATGCATAGCATATTTCTGTGTAAAAGCCCATAACTTTTGGACCTTTTCTGAAGTTAAAGAAGGTAATCGTTTATCCGCCAACTTTAGGGAAAAAAAAAAGTCGGCACTTCCTGCCTGGCCCTGCGATGCTTGGGCAAGCAAAAAATCTTTAGAGCAAAATGTAGCACTTTTTGTTGGTTTCTTTTAAAGAAATTAACAACCTAAAAAAGGTAGTTGTTTTGCTTTAATGGTACTGCTTGTTTGTTTTATCATATGCAAATCAAAGTGGCTTGCTGTGATGTTGCTGTTATAGATTTCTCTGGAAGTGCAGAGTAAGGATATTTCTCCCTGCTATGAACGTAAACATAAAGAAAATAATAATAATAGCAATTATCAGCGGAATGAACTTAGAACTGCAAACAGATAGCTGGGGTGGAGAAAAAATGGGATTGCTTCTGGGTAGAGCGATCAGCTACTATTTAAAATTAAAATTATCTCCATCTGACGTCTTTGGTGCGATGTTTTGACCTTATTTTGGCAGAAAATTATGTTTTTTTTTTTAATTTCATTTATTTATTTATTCTTTAATGCTTACAAGGGTGGTGTTTTAGTTATATTCAGGAATTATTGTATTTTTGCGTCTTTTAATATTAGAAGTCTAGTATTGTTTGTTTTGCTATGTTTCCCTACCGTATTTTTTCCTCCGAATTTTTGGCGAATATGTCGGTGATTATTAATGACATTCATCATATAAACCTGATGAAATGCAGCTCTAAAATTTTTGACTTTAATAAATTATTAAAAATCGTTTTTATATTTATGATGCTTTCATTTTAAAAAAAGCGATCTCTGCATCCGATATGGAAATCGAATTTTACTTACTTTTCAAGCTAATTACTCTTTATTAGGAGGCAAATAAATGAAAATTCGCGTTATTTTTTGCTCAGATCATTATTTTAAATTTTTTAAAGCAAAATTAACTGTTCTTTTATTAGTCTAAATGTTAAACGATCGCTCCATTTTAGTTTATCATTAATTGTGGAAACAGACATTAATAATATGTTTACTATAGACCTTTGAAATGCAATTGTAAAGAAAATTCATCAAAAAAAAATTATTTTATGTTCCGTTTTTATGCTTTTGATGTCACTTGAATGATCACTTTGAAAACTGCAATCTCTTTGCATCCACTACAGGAATCGGACTTTTCGCATTTTTAATATTTAATATGTTTTTTTTAAGAGGAAAATAAATGAAATTAATTTTTATTTTTTATTAAATTTAAAAAAAAATTTTTTTGCAATTTTTTTTTTGCGTTTTTTTTTTTTTTTTAAATTGTTTGATTTTCACAAAATTGTTTAATTTTTCACAAAATTATTTAGTTTTTCACAAAAAACGGACCCTGTGAAAAATCCTGGACAGACCCCTGAATACACTTCTCCCAACGAGATTTTAAAGCGTAGATGCCTGTCTTAAAAAAATTTTGGTCTTTAGAATTAATAAACTTTGATATCGAGTTTTTTAGACTGTCTTCATTTTCATAGTGTTTGCCCCTTAAAAACAGCTCTAAATGCTTGAAAAAATGAAAATCGGTCGACGAGAGATCCGGTGAATATGGTGGATGCTGCAAAACTTCATATTCCAGTTCGTTCAGTTTCACAATTGTTTTGTGTGTCGGCAGAATTCATATCGGCAATAAACTCAAAAGAAATAACGAAAGGGAAGACCTTCGAGAAAACCTATTTTGCTGAAATGAGTCTCTGGCAATGGACAATACGACTATGAATGAGGTTATGCCAAAGACAAAAGTATAACGAAAACAGGGAGACAAACGTCCGCATGTAAAGAGAATCCGACATTTCATACGCACCAACCTAATAAAAGAAAAAAACTTACTTTCTCTCTCAAGTGAGAATTGGTTTTTTCTAACTGACGAACTTTATCTTGTAAATCCTCAACCATTTCTTCAAGTTCTAAGTCTCTTCTATGCCCTGCAAAAGTATTACAAGAAAACAAATGTAGCAAAATATTTTGTCAAACTTTAAATTTAGCAACTTAGAAATTGTTTTTTTATTTTCTACATTTTTTTGGTTAAAGCAAAAAGGTACTATTTAAAAGTTATATAAAGTTTTATGGAACCTAAATAGAGTCATATTTAGTCGGTATTTAGTCAGGTGTGATTAAATGTCAATGAGCAAGGCATCATGCAAATTGTTCACTTCCCTTACGTCCCCTTTCTATCAACGTAATAAAGGCATCTAAATTTGGAGGTAAATTATAGTAACCCTAGTCACTAACTACTTTTTAATATTCACTAGTGTACTAACTGCTGCTAACTCATACTTATTGCTAGTAATAAATATTGTTATTGTTATAACAGAAATCTTCACCTTTTTCTCTCAAGTCATCAAACCAACTTGTGAAATATAATCAGTTCATTTGTCTTGGAAGAGCCACAACGCGTCTTTCATAACTTATCATAAATGAATCGGAAACTAATACAGAAAAAAGAGCTAAATTGAGAAAGAAATGAATGTTATAATTTTTGTTTCGAAATATTTAGTAATAACTTGTCTAGAAAGAAGAACTGTTTTTTAACTAAGTCGGGTAAGCAAAGTGGACTCAAAGCAAAATTTTATTATGTGTTATAAGATCACAACAAAAAAATACTCACCTGGACTATTTTTAAGTTCCATGTTTTTCTTTTCTCTTAACAATCTAGTCATTTTTGTAGCTAATCTGTAAGTAAAAAGATATAAGGACATTGAACAAAACATGTTAATATTCTTTTATGTGTGGAAAATATAAATGAAATGGATGGACTTGCTAATAATGAAGCAAAAAATATCATAACCATTTTGATTACATTAACTTGGTAACATAAAAAAGTTTGAGATATGACCACATTTTTGCAGTCATATCTCATATTTTTAGCAGCCATTTTTTCAATAATGAGGTAGAAATGCAATAACATAGCCCAAACAAAAAGAAGATTAGCTTTAGGGGTGCTGATCTCTTCCCCTTCTTAAGTACGCCAGTTCCTACCTCTTTAATAGCCACAGTAAGAAGACAAGATGTACCAAATAAAATAATAATAAATTTTGACCTTTAACCTCAACCATCAACTTTGAATAAAACATAATAGCAATAGTAACTAATAATAAAACCAAGCAAAGGAGGTACTAGTGGGTGCAGAAGTAATAATGTGATGTAATTCAAATCTGACTTTATCAATCTTAAACTGAGTCAGAATATTTTCGTTTTTGACCCAGTTTCAGTTCTGAACTGATTGTATTTTAAGTAATAAAATAAAAGGCAACTATTATGATACAGTCGACGCTCGATATGATGACCGTCTCCGTCCTACAGAAAGCGGTCTTTATAACGAGTGGTGGCTATAAGAGGTAGAACATAGAGTATATTAGGATACAGTTGGGGGTTTTCTCACTGATCGTTATATTAGGATGGTCTTTATAACGTGTGGTCGTTATAACGAGCATCGACTGTATTAGGATAAAAAGTGAGGGATTCCCCCACCCTTTTCCAGCCCCTCCATTAAACTGTTATTGTTTGCATTTATGCATTTAGCCCATGAGATAAGGTGAGTGTTCTTTCCTAGACAAATATTGTGCATATTGCCAAGAAAATTTTCAGTGTAAAACTTAGCAACTGTTTTAGACATTGAAAAAAGTTTTCTTGAAATATGTATATTTTCATTCACAAGTATTATGCACACTTCAACATTAAGAAATACACTGAATATCAAAGTCGTAATATCAAATAAAGACACATACCGTTTTAGTTCATCTTCTTGCTTTTTGGCTGCTCTTTTCAGTTGATAATTCTCTTCTTTAAATTTATAAAATTGATCTTCCAGATCACTTCTAGTTATATGAGGCCCTGTTCTTTTCTCTATGGAAATATGCCTATCTGGAACTAACAGAAAAGAGCGTGTTTTAATGTTCGGGTTTTCTGCTTTATTTTAACAATAGTATGATTACCATTACTAAAGTGAATAATTTTATAGTAAACTTGAATTTAATTATTTAAACAATTAAAATTTTACAACACATTAGAAATATGAGGCAGTTAAGACAGTAGCCAAATGTTAATTTCATGGCAAACAAAAACATTGAAATTATAGATGATTTTTTTATTCCTTGTAGGAAGTTCTGGGCAATTCCATGGTGTCCGACGTAAGAATTGCACGAAATTTGCTTTAAAAAACAATAAATTTTGCTGGTATACAATTTTGAAACTGATCAAAATATTTTTGTACATACATTATGTATGTAACATACTGATACATACAGGATAAAATATATGAAAAGGGTTTAAAAAGATTCAAACTTGTATTGGATATGGCCAGTACAAGATGACATACATAAAACCAATGGGAAACAAATCATCATTATTTGGCCGATAATAGACGTTTCCGTAGATGTTTCCTCTACAAGAACAATTATTTTTGAACTAATTAATCATGTTTTAATTAATAATAAAGCAAATACAGACTGTGACAATATTTAACTTAGATTGTATCACCGAAGAAAGTTAATCTAACATTTTTATTTCCTTATTGTTGTTCAAAATGTTTTCGAAGCAATGCAAAAACGAGAAATAAAGTCAAAATATGAAAAAACACCCAGAGTTTGGACAATTTTTAAGATATTCCAAAAAAATTACTTATTATGTCATCTTAGTATAACATAGTATCATCCTAGAGGGTTCAATGTTAAATTCAGAAAAACTTTTTTTCCCCATAGCAATGCTCCCCCCTACTCTTAAAGGATTAAACTCTTGTGATAATTTGTATTATTTTCTTATACTGCAACTCATAAGTTTTAAAATGATACATAATTTGTGAGAAAAAAAATGGTTTTGAAAAATTGGTCATTAGTTCCCCATTTCTGTGGAATTGCCCTTCTATATTTTCAAATATTAATGCAAAATCTAAAAGCCAAAATCAAATAAAATACTCTTCTCTCTAAGAATGTGATTGTACATTAACACAATGAACTTAATTAAATATAAACAAATTATCTTGAGTATTGAACCAATGAATAAGACCATAGAACATTTGAAAGCTCAATTTAAACTATTATGTATGCATTGAAACATGATAACAAAGAATTAATGCTGAGATAAATGTTATTTTAACAAACATAGCTTCCACATATTAAGAAAAATAACCATTTTTTATTTAAAAAAAATAAAAAAAAAACCCTTCAGAAGTGAAAAATGTAAATAGAAATGCAAAACATTTTTATTAGACATTAAACAATTACAAAATTTTAAAATAATATAAAGTATTGATAACAAAAGCATAATCTATATTTTTACAAAATAAATTTGGACAAGTACCATGAATTTCAAAATCTCCATGCGAGTGCAACTCTTTCATTTCTTTTATTGGATACACATCTCGTTCCGGATCATCGGCCATTCTTGAAATTTTACTTAGAACGTGTGAACATTTGAGTCATATTACATCTGAAAAGCAAGATTTCTTTCACTCAGCATGACAATTTTCTTACAAAATTTAATTTATATTATAAACTAATTAAAGCATTGTAAGAAAAGACTTATTTTAAACTTTTTTTTTTTTGAAATTACCTGATCGTAGGCCAGTAAAATCAGTAAAAATCCTTCACAGAAAGCTGTTTGTATTCATTTTTAAAAAAACTTCACTTAGCTTAAAAGACGTAACTGCTGTGTAAATTTATTGTAATACTGACATTATCATTCATTTGAAAACAAGGATGAATCTAGATTCTGGATCTGGTAGAGGTCATTATCGGAACTGGAGTTGTAAGTAATATTTGGGCGTAACAGAAGATATCAGACTATTTTAAGATATAAGTTCTCAAACCCCCATAACCACCCCTCCTTGGATATGTGATTTCTTAGAAAAATACTTAAAAGTTTGCATGAGTAACTTATCCTTTCTTGCAAAGAAAATTTCAACATTAAATTAAGATATACGAATATTAAGCAAATTCAAAAATTTCTTAAAGGACTAATGAGCTGTCACCTATTTGCATCGCACGCCAAACCTTGCAGCTTTGAACCACCTGCAGCGGCTTGATTAGAGAAGGGGGGTGCATTCTGCACCCCTCGTCGTGCAATTTAAATAGTTCTCCAAAATAAATTAAAAAGTTAGTAAACTACATTTACAGTAGCTTTAAAGTGTAAAATAATCCACCTACTGTACTGTTCGCCACTGAACTCGACAAATTGTATCATTTTAAGTAAAACACTTAAACATGACTTTCCCTTTCTCCCCCACAGAAAAAAACGTAATAAAACCCCTCCTCCTTCTTGACGGAAAAAATTATTTTCTTTAACTAAAATGCATGAACTCTTTAAAAATCCAGTAAAATTTTCCTGGCAGTATAAAATAATTCATGAAATAAATTAAAAAGACAGTTACATTTTAAGTGAAACGTTTAAATGAGCATCTCCTGAGCATCTCGTTTTCTCCCTTCCCCCACTGAAAAGATTGCAATTAAATATAGTTATTGCACGAATGACAATATGACACATCTATTTTTATACAAATCTGCCTTAAATGCAATGAAATATGTATTTTTTTGGGATGTTTTTCAATGCACGTTATTTTGTCCCTTTGCTGAATTAATTTGCAGCTACAACTTAAAAAAAAAAAAAAACGAGTATCCATTCCCACTTTTCAAACAAAAAAGAAAAAAAAAAGAAAGACACACCTTCCTCAATTAAATTTAAATTCTTGCAGTTAAAATTTTTCAATTTTGCATTAAGTTGATAAAACGATTTGGAGTTTCCGCACTATTTCTCATTCACCCAATTCAAATTTTTATTCATTCGAATTTTTCAATTGCAATAAAAATCAGAAAACACAACATTTAAGCAAAAAGAGATACAAACTGAATGTTTACCCTGACTTATTTGCTCTTGAAAGCGACGAGTTTGAAATAAATCATTTTATTCGTGAAGTTTCAGAAAAACGCAAAGCGTTAAACAACAGAACAAACGCGGGTAAGTTGTTGCCAAATCCTAAATTGCAATACACTTCAACATATGCGGTGTGGTCGTGTTCGAGTAAAATGACCAAATGATCATGTGACGAAGCACCAAGTGGATGAATCTTAGGATAGCCTAATAAGGCCCCTATATATACGAGCCGGCGCATCAAGATTAAGTTTTACCACTTTGGATCCAGCGCGTGTTTGTGTGTTTGAGTGGTTGTCTTTTCTGGCCAGTAATCGCGTTTTGGTAATTTTTCACTGTGAGCAATTATTAGCGGCACGTGGATTTGGCAAAGCTTAGCAATGTGCCAAAACTTTTTTCTGGTAACCCTACTCCGCAACAATGAAAATTTGAAAGTAAAAGTTAAGGAATTGGATCCAAAGTGGTGAAACTTAATCTTGATGCGTCGGCCTGTCTATATAGCGGCTCTAGGATAACCTAGAGCCGCTATATAGACAGGCCGACGCATCAAGATTAAGTTTCACCACTTTGGATCCAATTCCTTAACTTTTACTTTCAAATTTTCATTGTTGCGGAGTAGGGTTACCAGAAAAAAGTTTTGGCACATTGCTAAGCTTTGCCAAATCCACGTGCCGCTAATATTACTCACAGTGAAAAATTACCAAAACGCGATTACTGGCCAGAAAAGACAACCACTCAAACACACAAACACGCGCTGGATCCAAAGTGGTGAAACTTAATCTTGATGCGCCGGCTCGTCTATATAGGGGCCTTAGGATAGCCTGTTCACCATTTGAACTGTATGAATTTCCCTTTATGACTTTTGGGCACAGAAATGCTGCCTAGACTTTCCAAAGATTCATTCACTTGGTGCTTCGCGGTCTTGATTTTCGTTTCCCTTACATTGAGGACATTCTCATTGCGTCACACAATCGCAAAGAACATCTCCAACATCTAGAGATGGTTTTCCAAAGATAACACAAGTGGTGAACATGACACTCAACTGATGGAACCATGAAACGCAACGCAACAGGATAAGCTTCTCTTGCATCGTCCGCCCAACTGCTGGCCCCCACTCACATGCGCCCGACCGCGGATGCGTCTCTTGCCCAGCAGCAGCAACAATCAGCAGCAACAGCAACTCTCCCAACAACAACAGCTGCAGCAACAGGCACAAAACTACAACCAGAACGGCTGTCTCCTTCGGCACACCATTTTATTCGAACATTCGCGCTCACCGCTCCATCACTAGGGCCCTGTTTATGCATCCTCCGGCTTTACCCCGGGTTGGAGCGGGAGGCGGATAAATGGGGGATTTAGGGCCGAATTCAAGTGAAACACCATTACAATCGCTTCGAGGCGATCGCAAAAGACCAAAATTGCAATCGCAACTGGAAGTCGAATTACGATAGAATCGCATCTCGTAGCGATTGTAACGTTTGACTTGAATCCAAATTTTGGAATTTGCGATATTGTTAAGCACCGAGAATAAGATCCGTTTTTGGAAAGTCGCGGATTCTTCTTTATGTTCCCATCATTCAATGCGCTAACGTTCCCATTAGAGTCCTATATGGACTCTAGTTCCCATCATTCCATACGGTAAGTTTTTTCTTGCGCATGATTAACTAAAAATATGAAAACAATTCCAACAAACGTGAAAGAATTAAATCGCACGCCGATCGCCGAGCAACAAGTGTAAGGTAAATACACGACGGGAGCCACGCGACCACGCAATGCATTGTGGGGAAAATCCGGCAATAATTCCTCTATGTTGGAGGAGAAAATTTCCTAGCCTATTGAAGCCAGCTTAATGCCGGGTTAGATGCAGAAAACGGCCTAACCACGAAGCCGAGTTAACTCCGGGTCGAATCCTGCTGCATAAACGGGGCCTAAGAGGGGAGTACTGTGGCGTACTTAGAGAACACACAGCCCAACTTTGTCTGCCTAGTAATAAGGTCTTTTGGCTCAGCGGCCAAAGCACTGGATTCGCATCACCGAGGTCCCTGGTTCTGCCCCCCGGGGGGGCCTTAAGGTCCCGCCCCCATACTGGGGAACACGTCAATCCGTACATCGCAAAGTATTCAGATTGCACAATAGATGGCGCCAGCTCATTACATTGTAAACTTTCATTATACACTGAAGTGACAAAAGTCATGGGATACCTCTTAATATCGTGTCGGCCCTCCTTTTGCCCGGCGAAGTGCAACAACTCGACGTGGCATGGACTCAACAAGTCGTTGGAAGTCTTCTGCAGGAATATTGAGCCATGCTGTCTCGATAGACGTCCATAATTGTGAAAGCGTTGATGGGGCAGGATTTTGGGCACGAACAGACCTCTCGATGGTGTCCCATAAATGCTCAATGGGATTCATGTCGGGCGATCTAGGTGGCCAAATCATTCGTTGGAATTGTCCAGAATTTTCTTCAAACCAATTGCGAACAGTTGTGGCCCGGTGACATGGCGCATTGTCATCCATAAAAATCCCATCGTTGTTTGGGTACATGAAGTCCATGAATGGCTGCAAGTGATCTCCAAGTAGCTACACATAAGCATTTCCAGTCAATGTTCGATCCAGTCGCACTAGAGGACCAAGTCCATGCCATGAAAAAACAGCCCACACCATTACGGAGCCACCACCAGCTTGAACAGTGCCTTGCTGACAGTTTGGGTCCATGGCTTCGTGGGGTCTGCGCCACACTCGAACCCTACCATCGGCTCTTACCAGCTGAAATCGTGACTCATCGGACCAGGCCACGGTTTTCCATTCATCTAGGGACCAACCGATATGCTCACGTGCCCACGAGAGTCGCTGCAAGCGATGTCGTTCTGTCAGTAAAGGCACTCGAGTCGGTCTTCTGCTGGAATAGCCCAAGAAATCCAAATTTCTCCGCACAGTTCTAGCAGACACGTCCATTGTACGTCCCACATTGATTTCTACGGTGATTTGACGCAGTGTTGCTTGTCTGTTAGAATTTACGACTCTTTGCAGACGTCGCCGGTCTCGATCTTTAAGTGCAGGCGGTCGACCACTGCGCTGTCCATGGTGGGATGTTATGCCTGAAATTTCATACTCTCGGCACACTCTTGACACAGTGGATCTGGGAATGTTGAATTCTCTAACGATTTCCGAAATGGCATGACCCATGCGTCTAGCTCCAACTAACATTCCGCGTTCAAAGTCTGTTAATTCACGTCGTGCGGTCATCATCACGTTAAAACCTCTTCACATGAATAACTTGAACAGAAATAAAAGCTCTGTAAAAGCACTGCGCATTTATACCTGTTCTATGCGATGCTACTGTCATCTGAAAATTTGCATATTGCTATCCCATGACTCAGTGGCGGCTCGTGCCTTAATTTAGTGGGTGGGCCCGCAATTATATGTTTGCCCAGTAATGCTTACACAAATAAAATGAAAGACAACATCACTAAAGTTAAGCAAGCTAGATCACATAATTTTGCCCTTTTTAAACAGTGAAAATATTCATCACTTCAAAAGTGTCTCCCCTCAAGAGGTGGCACATCTCCTCAAACATTACGGGATTATACTCAAAAAGAAAAGAACATTTATGACTAAAAACACCCCCTCTCTCCCCTAAAAATTTCTACAACCTGCACCATGACTTTCTGAAAGCCTCTATCATCAAATTAAGGAACTCATAAGGTAAATGACTACATATGGGCATGCTTAAATTTTTTTTTAATTCAGATACAAATGTTGCAATTTCAGTTCATGAAAAAACAAATTCTAACGGTGTCAGAACATAAAAATCTCACTTTTATAAATCAGCGTAAATAAAGCACAAATTGTGTAGAAAGTGCAGCAAATAGTTATGACTAAAGCTGTAAGAGAAATCTCACAGCTTTCATGCTGTGCGCTGAGCTTTTTGCACTGCGGAAGAGGCTCCATTGTAGCCTTGAAATAGCTATTTGCTGTACTTTCTACCTCATTTGTGCTTTATTTACGCTGATTTTTCACTTCAATTATAGTTTAACACAAAGCTCTTTTGATCATTTCTTATTTAATTCTCACTTTAATAGCTATGATATTTTCATTAACTTTCAATTTTAATGTATATACGTATATGTTTTTAAATAAATTGGAATACACTGGTTTGATCAGTTATGATTCTACTCGCTTATCTATGGTAGTACTCAAACTAGTAATGGTCATGGTAGCTGATTCGAATTATTTTCAGGAAATACATAAAGTACATAACAATATTAAAACACTTATTTTTCTTACATTACAATCAAATTTATAGGACTTACCGATTCGAATAACATTAAAATTAAAACATGGATTACTGACACGTCACGTTTGAAAGATTTGCTGAACAACAATAACAAAAATAAGTAAATAAAATAAATATAGAACCTCTCTACTGATGCATTTTTCATTTATCGACTGCCAAATTTAGCATAGATTTTATCATGAGTAACTTTGAGTAAGCATGGACGAAAAATTATAGTCATATGGGATTATAATTGCATTCGTAATTGACTGATGGGAACAATAGCTTGAAAGCACGTTAAAGGTTTCGATAAAGGGGAAAATATATCTATGTGATAGAAAAGATGCTAATGGATAGAACGTAGCAATAAAAACGTTATCCGAGGAAAAACAACAATATCAGGAAAACAATCACAAAAAAAAAGATAAATGCTACAAAAATCAAGCAAAAAAAGAAAAGAAAAATAAGGACTGTGGAGTGAAAAGAGGCAAGAGTTTTCTCCCTAACACAGCGGCCAGACATTCTCTGCTCATGTACTAAAACGAAACACTTCCCTCTCCTTCCCTCTCCACCGCTTTAGTTAGGGACAAAGGGAAATTCTGGGCACCATCAGAAAGTGCCCTCTCGGCAGAAATTACAAGGGGTGTTTTCACTTAGCGCTCTCCTTAATCCAGCCATTGCGATTGGCTAAAAGCGGAGGTGTGCCTTGGGCAGCCGGTGGGCCTTGGCCAGATGGCCCACGTTCGTGCGAAACAGCCGGGATCTCCGTGACAAATGCGCGCTCTTTCCTTTCGCGTACTTTCTTAGGAGGCGCGAGAAAAAAGAGCGCGCGCTTGTCACGGAGTTTGAAAATAAGTTTTGGGCCCTTTTTTTTTTTGAGCTGATATACAAAGCGATATATTTTTACTATGTTTTTTTTTCTTCCAATTTTTCTGGGTGGGCCCGGCCCACCCGGCCCATAGTGAGGAGCCGCCCCTGCCATGACTTTTGTCACTTCAGTGTAAATGTAAAATACAAATATAGTAAAGCAAATGCACCCACAGCTCGGTGGTAACTCATTGCACAAATATAGTATTTTCATTCTATGTGATTTAAAGTTTTACACATTGCATTATTTTTTCGTTTCTAAAGTTTTAACATTGAAAATTTCAATCAGTATAGTCGGGTGTGTGTGTGTGTGCTTCTTTGCGACTATGTCCTGCATGGTAGTTTAGTGAGATGCACCCTGTTGCACACTGCGCCCCTGCAGAGGAAAGTGAGCAGATCTGGGTTATAGGGATTCCAGACGTTGACAAACTGCCAATTTGAAAAAAAAGACTACTCGACATTTGAGGTCCCAAAAGAAAAAAAGAAAATTGTAAGCATTCATTGTTTAAAAAAAAAAAAAAAAAAAAAAAAATCTGTCACATGACGAAAACATTAGCGGGTAGAAAAACCTGTACTAGAGTCCTATATGAATACGTAGTATTCATATAGGACTCTGTACTATTCGAGATTCATCAAAAATCTTTTTGCATTCTTTTTTAACACATTAGAGGAATATGCCAAGGTGTAGCAAAATCCGATATACTATAGATGTTTAATTATTTTCAAGGTTGATTTAGCCCAACAACATCTAAGGTCAAGTTCCGACATTTTTAGCATAGCATATATGTTACAGCCTCAACAAATTAAATAATAAAACTTTTACAAGACGCAAAAAGATTAAAATCTCAAACAAAGGATGTAATTTTCGGTGAAACACGTGTTTAGCCTTGGCATGATTCCAAAAGAAAAAAAAAAAAAAAACGTTTCTCAGTGGAAATCACGGCGTCGGAGAACCAACGGGGAGAAATTCAAGAAACAAGGAAGTAGGAACTAAAAAATACGCCCCCCCCCCCAGATGTATGGAAAAATATAGGAGTGCTGCAAAGCCTAATTGCAATACCCAACATCTGATTACGGATAAGGTTTCTGATGGACAGGTCACCAAATTTAGTGGTGCTTCAGTTTTATTCATTTTTCGCCACGGATCCAGAGGAGGGGGTAACAGCCTTCCCTTAAACTAGCAAATTTTCACTAAAACTGCAATTTTTGAGCATATGTTTCAAAAAAATTGTCACCCCCCCCACCTGTTTTTGCAAAAATCGCACTTTGATCCCCTCTTAAAGCAGAAGCTGGATCCGCCCTTGAGTTCTGTGTACATTTTCATTAAATAGTTATAAAGAACTTTTAATTACAAATGGCTCACTCGGGCGATAGCTCAGCCTGGCACTGGTCTTGACTCATATGACAAGACCAAGGGAAGTTTAAAATTGCGTTTTTTTAATTTCCATTTCCATGGCGAGGACTGCTGATGGTCTTTGAAAAAGGTGAGAAAGGTGACGAATTTTAAAACAAAGGTGACTAATAAAAGGTGACAAAAAAGTAACTAAAAGGTGATCAAAAGTAATTTGTTAAGAATTCAAAAAGAAGAAAACGGTTATCCTTTTTTCTGACTTTTACGAAAATAACCTCTACATACTATTTTAAAAGACTTAGATTCTGAACATGAATATGATAGGGATATATATGAAGTAAGGTCAAGACATTGAAAAAACTGGTGCCCTTAAACCTGCCTTTAACATTGTGAACATATTTGATATTCAGTACTACCAGAAACTGAAATATATTATTCGGGATAATCAGCGAATCTTAAATAATAAAATTATCTTAGCAGGAGCAAAAAAACTGTGCATTTCAAATATAACGTTCACAAAAAAGTTTTATATTATGAAAAACAATAAGAATCTCCCAAATTTGAAAATAACAACTTGAAATAAACGTAATAATATCACATTGGCTATCAATATTTGTAAAAAAAAACCCACAGCAATATTAAATGTAAAAAGCACATAGTAATAAAGCACTTCTGAAAATGAGAAAAAAAAAAAAATCTGTAAATTAATTTAAAAAAAAAGATGTTTCCCAAATAACTTCTTTCTTCCTAATATTTTCTTTTCTTGCATTACATTTTTCAAAGGGTATTTTTCCAATGATGCCTTTCACACATGCTCCAAGGTCAAATAGACTTGCGGTATGGCATAGAAAAAGCATTTGTCAGAACATGAAACTAAATTTGAAAAGGGGTGAAATCAGCAGCCAGTTTTTTCTTTTGGGAAGGTGGGAGGTAGAGCAGAAAAGAGATAAGAATATAACATTAAAGATAAGAACTTTGATCCCGTTTTTCCCCCATCTCTATGCAAACCATTAACAGAATTTTGTTTAAAAAAAAAAAAAAAACCTGCCAAATATCCTTGGAACAGGTGCACCTTTTTTTAGTTTGTTCTTGAAACTTTTAAACAGTTGCTTCCTAAAGGTTTTGTTTTGTGAATGAGCCACAGTTAAAAAACTTTTTTTTAATGGTTGAATGACAGATTTTTGACTTTTTTTTTTTTTTTTTCAAAATTCCATTTATTTTCAGGTAAGAAAAAATATTCATACTTTTCAAAAAATTTATGATTCAAAAATGAATTTTTCTAAAACATATTTCAAGAAAGGTTTAAAAAGGTGACTAAAATTCCAAAAGGTGACAAAAAGTAACCAAAATTGTAACCAAAATTTCAAAAGGTGACTAAAGGTCACTGAGTCCTCGTCTTGCATTTCTGAAATTTTCCGGGGTGAGCCACCGATCCTCACATTTACATCAAAGAAAATCTCCAAGTTCAGTTTTTGCTTCAATTTTGAAATATTTCCAGAAGTTTCGAAAGAAGCCATTTTTATAACTTACTAATAGCATCTTAAGCAGGAATTCAAGTGAAACACGGACGATCGCAACTCACCAATGTAATCGCAAATTCCCAAATTTGGATTCAAGTGAAACGTTACAATCGCTACGAGATGCGATTCTATCGTTGTTCGACTTCCAGTAGCGATTGCAATTTTGGTCTACTGCGATCGCTTCGAAGCGATTGCAATGGTGTTTCACTTGAATTCGGCCCGAAGGGCAATTTCAAACGATTCCGTGCAGGAAATCTAATTGCATCCCGAGCTAAATTTTTGAAAAGAAAAAAATAGTATGTTTTCTGACAACAGCTCTCGAACTCTAAACCTTTCTCTCAAAGCCTTCTAAAAGGTCTATATGCATTTTTTAAGACTCAATTTCGAAAAATCTGCGGCGTTGGATCTTCGAATTCCCCGATATTACTTGCCAAAAGTCGACTTACACTGCGTCTTTGATGTTTCAATTTAAAAAATTGTTTTTGAGAGATTCCTAAACTCTCCTCCTCTAGCGTTAAGTCTCAAAAAATATAATGGAAACTTTTCTGAAATCATGTGTATAAATGTGAGATACTAATGAGAACGTGTCAGCATAAATCATTACATATATGACTCCATTTCAGAAAACAAGAAAAGAAATTGATATATTTATTCAGTTTTATAATACATAAAAATTCAACATAAGGACAGTTTCAAACTAACTATATAAAATGCATTTTCTTCATGATTTTCTTATAAATTTTATTTGTAGAATTTCAAAATAATTCAACATCTAATCAACAACAGATTGGATATTTTTGATTACTTCCTCTTTACAAAATTTTCATTATAAACTATAACATGCAAGTGAAAAACAGGCATTATAAACTTCATTTGTTTCGTGCTAATTTCCTTTTTGATAATCTGAAGAAAAATACTTTATGGGAACATATTTTTACATGCTTATAAATATACATATAATGAAAAATAAATTAATAGCAAGCATTTTCTGAAAAATATTTCATTACATACATTTTTTTTATAGAAGATTACAGTTTTTTTCACGAAATTTATACTCACATGGGAAGAAAGAGCTAAATCATAACACATGAGCAAAAATTCAGTTTAAAGAAACACTGTTGCAATAGTCACTTTTGCATTTAGAATGCTTTTAAAAACAAACAGTACACTTATTAAATAGCTATGGCAGGTAAATGAAAATCAATTTTTCATTAATCTGTTTTTTTCCTTAATGAAAGAGGCTCAAATACCTAAAGTAACGAATACACAAATCTATATTCAGTATTGTAGTTGGGGGGGGGGGGGGGGGGGGGAGAAATCTTAAAATACAACAGTTTAAAAATAGAAATAATCAAAGAAACTCATGGCGGCTTTGTTGATAGTTAAATTTAAAGTCAAGTTCTTTAATAAATAATTTGTGTGTTTCTATTCTAAAATTCAAACCTAATGCTTCTAAGTTATAACAACAGCTCTTTAGACACATCAGAAATAAATATGAAACATTATGCAAATAATTTCTTTAGAGAAATTTCCGTACACCAATAAAAACGAATGTTAAAAAGAAAGTACTCACTTAAAATATATATTATATATACTTTTGAAGCAGACTACAAGTAATTTTTTCCTTTTATGTTAATGCATTAATTTTTTAGATAAGTATACAAGTTACTTTAGGCATATTAGTTCTTATTGGTTTAAAGCACTCTTTAATACCATTTCAGTACCTTATAATATTAAAAAAAAAAACTTATTAGCTTCAGTATGCATAAAAAAGAGATCAAGTAGGTGGATGTATGCATACAAAAATGCATCTCATTACATTCCACAAAATGAATATCCTAAATTTTCAACCGGATTGTAACTTTATATGGTATATTATTGACACATCTGCAGCAATGATAGGAACTTACACTTTTCAATAGATACAAACTCAATATTTTTCCGTGAAATGATACTGAATACAATTTGAAGATAGTGAAGCAAGTTTAAAATGAAATACATAAAAAAGAAAAGAATAAATAATTAAAATAAAAAACTAGCAAAGAATTCCCAGTCAACAACTTCAAAACAATTAAATTGCGCCATTAAAATCTTTCTGAATAAAAAGTTTTTAGGAACAAGAAGATCAGATTGAAGAGAGTTTCTCTTCATTAGAGTTAGACTAAAACTTTAAAAAATTGAGGTAGCTCACATTTCACTGGTCTGGACTTAATTTTGAGTTAAAACCTCTAAACTTTAATAACATGTCTAGAGCCAATTATCAGTCATCAGAAATATCCTAGTATATGTTTAACAGACATTGTACTAGCTATAATGCTTAACTATGCATTTTTTTTGTTCTCCCCACCTTTCAAAAACTAAAGAGCATAATGAAATACATATAAAAGCCGGTGGAGTCAGTCCTGGATACCCTATGGCAGAGTAGTGACAAACAGATCCCTATTTAAAACCCTGTTGAAAGCTAAAATCACAATTGTGCAGATAAAGAAAGTTTAAGCATGTCTTCCTGATCCCTGAAAAGTATATATGGCATAATATAAGCAATGAGTTCTTTTTTATGAGCCATTAGTTTTAGGTGTGTTAAACAATAAACATGTTTAACAATCAATAAAAGGTATTTTTTTAAGCAGTTTTTTTTTTTTTTTGAAATGTTTTTTTTCAAGCGAAACATACGTATGCAATACACCACCAGCTCGTTTATTCCATCCATGAACAGCAGTATTGCATGTTTCTGCCTTAGCCCTGGCTTAAGGGCAGTTACTTAGTGCTGAAACATAAGTATGTTAAACCTTGGTAAGTATTTATTTAATTATTAATAGCTTCAACTGTTTAATTGATATCAAAGCTTTCCTGATTTAACTATGAGTTTTTCAGTGTTTTGGCAATCATAAACTAAGCTTATACCGTATTTTGCATTTTACAGAGATCAATAATTTTGGTTGCTTCAAACTAATTATTTCACACTTGGTATATATTTTTCATGCACAGATAAATTGACAAGTTTTAATGCCTTTTTTCTTTTATTTGATTTTGTGAGATCTTGAAACTTATATTACTATAGAAAGATCATTTTTTAGTTTTAATGGAACATAGTTCTCCCAAACTTTAAGGACTTTCTGTAATATAACAGTAAAAATACATGAATATATTTTCTTGCAAACCACATATTTTAAAAACTAATTATCTCTAAAACACAACTTTACCATAGCAAAACCCCCATATGCCAATTGGTGCTGATTAGAAAAAAGGCACCACTTAACGATTGTCTTTTGGATAAATTCCAAATAGTTCCTAGTGTTGAAAAAATAACAGTACAAAAACTTAAGCCATAGTGCTAAACAAATACAATAAGTTATGAATGCACAGAAGAACAAACATTAAAGGAAAAGAAAAAAAAAACATTAATTAACAATGAAATATTTAATGTTATGCTTCAGAATATTGTTAGAATAAAAGAAAAGACATAACTATTATTATAATGTGAAAAAATATTCAACATCATAAAAAAACTTAAATACAATGTTGAGCATAAATTCATTTTAAACTTGCTTCACTCTGTTAAATACACAAAATCTTTTTCCTTTTAAGCTTACAAGCTCAGTAATTCTGGATCAGTATGCTTCACAATTGGCTTAGGTTGTCAAATTTTATACTTGAGACATTGCAGCCATTTCAAACAACACCGAGATGGTTTGACATTAATTTTACAAAAATGTCTTTGTCAAAAGGTGGCAAAATGGAAACTCAACAAAAACTCATGATTGAACATATACACAACCAATTTATACTTTTGTGCAGAAAACATTGGAAGCATATGTTCTTGGTTAAAACACAACCAATTTATACTTTTGTGCAGAAAATATTGGAAGCATTTGTTCTTGGTTAAGAGACACTGATATTAAATGGATCATTTTCAGAAAACCTCAATTCTGTAAGCTCACTCATTATATTTGTTTTTAGGCACAATTATTATCAAATACGTCATCCTGCAAAGAATATATTTTATTCAAAAGAGATGGAGGGGACAAAAAATAAATAAAAATGATAGCAAAAATATTATGGTTAACATATCAAAAATATCTTTTTTTTTTTTCATTAATGTGCAATGTAGATAAATTACCCACATATTTTACTTTCTTTCTAACTAAAAAATGGACTATTTCAGAAAAAGCATAGTTGCAAATAAGTATGATTTGAATAAAGGTAACTTTAAATATTTTTTTTAGTTTGAGATAAACTATAAAAAGTAAGTTATTTTGTTTTTAATTTCCTACAGATCTTACATGGACTACACTTACTCCTCAATCTGAATAAATATAAACAACCTAATAACCAAATATTAGAAAAGGAAATAAAATAACAGTTCAAATAAAATTACAAAGGACTGCCCCATGGCCAGGGCTAAGGGAGAATTGCTTGCAAATACTGAACAGCTCAGTTACATCATCATGTAACCGAAATATTCTGTATTTGCTTGTAGTTCAATTCGTAACGTTTTTGTTGCCTTAGTTTTGAATGAGAATGTAACAATGTTCATTAACATTTCTTTAAAATTCATTCTTAAAAAATGTCTTAACAGTTTAACACTTTGTCTGAAATGGGAAAAAAAAGTATTCGGGAAAATGTCATTTTAAAGTTTTATGCTGTTATTTCAAAATTAAAGTAAACCAACAACAAAGCAAACTGGGGAAGACAACTTTCAACATAAAAGGATGCATATGAATAAGTAATATGTCTCAGATCTATGCAAATATAAATCCAAAAAGGATATTTTTCAAGTTATTAGTGTAGATGTAGTTTGATTTTGTATCAAGCCAAAATAAAATAATTCTGTTACAATTCTCAGTTACTAATAAGATACTATGAATTTTAGCACAGTAGTCAGGCATTAAGTTCCTTCTTTTCTCATCACTTCCCTACAAACTCAGCTTTGCGGGGCTTACTTGCATTCACGTGGTTCTAGGAATCACAATGTGAAAACATCTTAATACCCATTTGCAAAACATGCTCGGGCACCACATGGTGACTGGGTCGAAGTTGCATGTTTCCATTTTGCCACCACTATTTGATGAAATCCAGTTAATATTCATATCTAACAAAAAATGCAATTCCTCAGGCAGGGTCATGCCTGCCACCACAAACACCACATCTCACTCCACATCGATGGCAGGCACGGCATGGAAGGTAGCACCAGAGACAGGGCACAATCAGAGAGAGTAACGCGAGAGCAGTCCAGCGCTTGGGGCAGCGCCTATCCGAAGTGTCACAAGTACAAGGATGTTCGTGCCCCCCAAAGTCCCCCTCACTGTCAGACATGCAATGGTATAACATGCACTGAGCACAAGAGAGGCATGTTGCAGCACCAATACATGCCAGCACAGGGTCCGGTGCATACTCACAGCTGCCACAGTGATTATCGGCTTCGGAGTATGTTTCCAGGCAATAGCGGCACTGCGCACGAGCAAAGGACATAGTTTTCCGGTTATCCTTCTTGCGCCAATCTTTCTTTTTCTTCGCTTTGACGGGGAGGCGAGGGGCAGGCTGGCTACTAAATGCGTCGAAGGGATTTTTTCGAGGTGGCTCTCCTCGAGTTGATTTGTAACTGTCCATGACTGGGTAAGAGTAGTCATGATCCTTTTTTGCACCCTTATCTCGCGATAGCTGCACATAGGAATTGAGATCCCCACACATTTCAATTTTATCAGAATCTAAATAGTCTTTTCGCGATGCTACTGTCATGTCCTTTGTCCATGCTTCTTCACTATGGTAGTTCTGTCCACCCAAAGGAGGGTTGCCTGAAGAGGGATTGATGCTCGTGGGGAAACGCGTAGATCTCACAAAGTTCATACGATGCAAGTGATGGTGGTTGCCATGTGGATGATACATGTGCATGTAAGGAGATGTGGAAGAGCCCGTTTCTGGATATTGGAAAGGTGTGCCGGATCCAGGTCGGAAAGAGCCTCCACTGAATGTGCTTGAGCCAGAGGAAGACCTCGAGTCCATGGGGAGCTCAAGTGCCTGAAAATAAGAGGTGTTTTTGTTTTTTAATCATTTCAAACAAAATAAATTATAACTTCAATTTCTTGAGTTAACTTTGATAAATGTTTTATTTTTACAATAACTTCATGTCATTGCGGTAATAAAATGATTAAAACAATGCAAGATATATTTTTCTTTGGATTTGTTTATCAAATCAATTTCAATAAAACAAGTAAATATTTCAAAAAAAAAAAAAAAAAAAAAAAAAAAAATCAACATTACAAGAAAAAATCTGGTATGGACCCCACACTACTTCCTTTTACGTGTGGACAGTCTCATGTGTGTTCCAGTTCACATGCAAATCAGGCTTCACTGCCACGAGAAAAATCTCCGTCCCCAGATGCAAATCAGTCTTTGCTGCCGTAAGAAAAGCATGCCTTCGCCGCCACATGCAAATTGTATGTGGCTGACAGCCAAGAACTCTAGTATTAAAAGACGCGAGTTGCACAAGAGATGGAGAAACTTTAGTTCATTCGAATCCTGAGTACGAGCGGTGTCCCAAGCTAAGCGGACCACCCGTAGTAAACTATTAGTCACTCCTTACTTCATGGGTGCAAGTTAGGACATGCTTCCAAGACGGAAAGTATTTGAGCCCCCCCCCCTCCATGCATACCCAAGAAAATAAACCAAAAATACATAAATTGTTCATGTCTAAACTGGGGGGGAGAGGGGGGGGGGGCGGGCTTAATTTCACTTTTAGCAGCAAGACCATAGTTTTAAGTACAGTAATCGAGAGGGGAGGTGGGAGATTTGTCAAGACTTTAGTTAAAAAAAACCTATTTTTAGGCGATGTTTAGTGATATTAGGATAAGGTGGGGCAATTTTTGACGACGTTAGACAAAGAGGCACAGAAAATGAAATCCTAAAAACGAAATTGTGGTCATATTTGATGAAGTTAAGGAAAGGGAATGGATGGGGTCGAAGAGAATCAACACCGACAAAACGTGCCATTGTAGTTCGTTTATTCAGAAAGAGAAAGAAAGGCTTCGATACAAATAGTTTTGGATTGGAATAATGACTAAAATGTACTTTTAAGAAATCTGATTTTATATTCCCTTTAGTTGTGTTTTCTTCGGAAGTGAATATTGAAGGAATGAGATCGATTTTTTTTCTGTCCCATGGTCCGTCTTGGCGATTTTGTCAAGACGGAAATCCGTCCGGAGACGGAAGGTCTTGCATCCATGCCTTACTTGGAGTTAAACTATTATTCTATTCAACCCGTATCACCGGGAATTCTAACCTATGCAATTCGTCCCCCTATTGAAGGGAATTATTCAAGGAAGCCTGCAAAAGTTAAGTAAACTCTTATTTAATTAAAGAACTCTTAGAGCTGTTATTTTAACTGCAAGAACTTTATTGCATTAAAATATAATCTACTTTCAATTATAATTCACTACTTCAATTTAATGCAAGTAATTCAACTGCAAATAATTTATATGTTTTTGTTTGTTAGCCAAGAAGCTGCCTGTACATATTGTAAAATAAATACTTTTAGTCAAAACGCCAAAGAGATGTCCCCCGTTTCAAGGTTATTTTTTAAGTAACAGCAATTGAACGGACAAGCATCGTACAACGTGTAAATTTCTTAGTTGCCTTAAGTTTTAAAAAAAGTGCTTGGAGTGAGCAAAGTAACAACTCAAATGTTATACCCCTAATCTGCCACGAAACAGTGCAGAAAAATGTTTTACAATGGTTAATTTTCTAAATATTTACAATTTTAACATCATTTTTCTAAATATTGCTGATTTTAAGATCATTCAGTATATTTTTTGCAAAATATCGCCAAGTTGAACCCAAATTCAAAAAATAATTTTGCCAAATTTGTCGCCAACTTGGCGATATACCACCAAGTTGGCGTCAAACACTTGGCGACCTGTTAGAAAATAGACCCTATTTTATTCTTGGAGCAATTTTCTAAAAAGCTAGAACGTTTTGAAATTATTTAAACCTACTTTTAAGCTTTTCTGCAACGTCCCATTTTGTTTATCTGGCGTGCGATATATCCCCCATCATGTTCCAATCGTAAATTTATGCGTGTATTTGACCGTCAACACCTGCGAAGTGACATGACGTACGAGCTAAAGTGTTGAGTAACTTTTTGGCTGAATTAAAATGAAAACAATACCGAAAATATTTCAACAGTTAAAGCTCAAGTGTTGAGTTGTTTTTTTTCGGATTGGTATTTGTCAATGTTAGCTATGCTAATGAGGTGTACGTCATAGTCGCTACTTAGGGTTGACTGTAACCATAAATACGTGTTCCATGTATTTCACTGGGCTTCTTATCATTTTTTACTGTCACTGCAGTTAGACGGTTGATGCTGTGATTGCATCGGGGAGTTTGAAATGTTCCATATTTAATTTAGTTTTCCACTCAGAGGAAGTGGATAGGAATTTAATCATGTAAAAAGTTTTTTCGTTCACCCTGCCATAAGGGGCAGGGGTGTTCCTGGAGTTCGACCCTGTCTTTTTAAAGTTTTGAAACCACGTGCTTCGGTTGAAGCTTGGAGATGTTCCTCCTTCTTTTTGTGAGGCTTAGGCCTATTACGACGTGAAGTCTGAGACGTACTTGCTCGGCCATGTGGCGGCCGAATCCCGTGTCGTCTGACTGAGGCTCGGCCAAGCGGCGTCCTGATGTTCTTCCGAAGGGTTTTTCAAGAACGGATGGTGCCTATTTTTCTTGGATGGATAGCTGGTGGTGACCCTGCTGTGTTCACTTCGTCCACTAAAATCGTCGACAAGTGTTTGTGATTCTGCAGAGGGAACCATTGTTTTGATGTCTTTTTTCGGTGAATGATTTTCCCGTGGTATGAACTTTCATGTTATTTTACCGGGACATTATCTTCATCATGGCATCTTTTCCAAGGGTGGACTTATCATGTCAGTGAACTCTCTTTTTGGAACTGGAACGATTTTTTCTGGAATTTTTGAATGTATTTGGGGGGTTTTTATTGTCAAAATAGTTTTGGGTGTGTCAAATTATTTAATATTTTAGATTTACTGTTTACATTCGTATGAATAAATTGTTACTTATTTTTAAAATGAATTTCATGCATTCTTTTCTCCCGCGCAGAACCATTCCACATTTTCTGTTGGTCGGAGGTGGTTTTTTTTACCGATTCCGGGTCGTCGCCGTTCCAGCCGGCCAAAAGCTTGGCGACATATCGCCAAGTGGTCGCGCCAATTCATATTGCTCGAGTCTGCATTGAAATTAACACTGATTTACCCCAAAAAAGGGGTAAAACACCCCCTTGGGAACATTCGAATGCAACCACAAGGGGAGGTGCACAACTAGACCATCCTCAGAGCCTACATACCATGCTAGAAGCTTCTACGGCATATAGTTTTTGAGTTATGCGACACACATACATACATACGCACATACAGACGTCATGAGAAAACTGGTCGTAATTAACTCGGGGGTGGTTGAAAAGGATTTTTCGGCTGCTTATATGTTGGTAGGTACATATGCAAGTGCTGACAGGTCGAAAAAACTACTGAACATTCATTTGGGGGTGAGCAAAATCAAAATTTAGACTCAAATTTGAGTGATTTTTTTTTCGCGATCACAATACTTCCTTTACCACGTAAAAGGAAGTCAAAATTGAAAACAAGTGTTATGGAGTTATTTCCAATGTAATTCATACTTTTATATTCAGCCATAATCATTTGGAGTTACATTCAAGCTTTTTTTTTTTACGGTAGCACGTTTAGCTATTAAATTTATTCTGAAACTAGCGGTACCCGCACGGCTTTGCCCGTGGTATAAAATAAAAATTTCATTTGTAAAATAATTGATATAGCAGAAGAAATGCTCTATTTTAGTTGTAATTCAACTATAATTCCTTCAAAGTATGATATAAAAATCTGGTATGGACCCCACGCTACTTAATTTTTATGTGTAAATTTCTTAGTAGATGCCTTAAGTGCTAAAATAGTGCTTGGAGTGAGCAAGATAACAGTTCAAACATTTATATCTCTAGTTTGCCGCGAAACAATGCAAAAAAAAAAAAAAAAAATGTTTCACAATGATTAATCTCCTAAATATCGCCGATTTTAACATCATTCAGTGGATTTTTCGCAAAATATCGCCAATAGCGCCAAATTGAGTCCAAATATAAAAAGAAAGCAATTTTTTTCGCCAACTTGGTGATATGTCACCAAATTGGCGGCAAATGCTTGACGACCAAAAGCTTGGCGATATATTGCCAAGTGGTCGGGCCAATTCATATCACTTTTGTCTGCATTGAAATGAACACAAATTTACTCCATAAAAGGGGTAAAACACCCCCTTGGAACATTCGAATGCAACCCCAAGGGAAGATGTACAAAAATAAGCCAAAAGAGAAAATAAGAACAATTTTGTTGCTCACAGAAACCAACAGAAATCTTAACAAAGTTTAAAAGAAGAAGAAAGTTTTATTTCCTAGCTTTAAAAACAAAACGAACGATGCAATAACGCAATTCATACGATATTTGGTTAATCTGTGCTTTAGGTACACTTTTCTAGCTAAATGGGCGATAGGCGCGCCAAGCGTGGTAACCCTGGCTATTTTGCGTAGTTTCTCTCGGAGCTTTCACTTCCGCGAGACACGCAAAAACGCGCCAAGTAATGTCCCAAAGCATTTTCACCCGGAAAAGACAGGGTTGCCAGAGAATTGAAACAAATAAATACTACGCCTCCTCTAAAAAAAAATATTACAAAGTAATACTGTTTCCAAACGTCGCCAAAATCAATGTTGCCAAAATGCGAAATCTATGAAAATGAAAAAAAAAAAAAAAAAAAAAATCCGCCAAATCTTTTAATTAAGTCATTAGTATATTGGAAACAGGGTTGCCGGAAAAATACTACGCTCCTTATTTGGACCGAAAAAATATTACCGTAGTATCAAAAATACTACATCTGGCGACGCTGGAAGAACGAAACAAAAATAGGTATGAACACGTAACCATGGTAACAACATGAAAAGTTGATTTCCGTTGATAAAATAATTATTTTCATCTTTCTTTTCCAAACAAATTTTATTATCGAGCTGAACCATTTTAGAATCGTTTGGCTTGCTTTACTGAAGGTAAGCCTTGAATTTCGGGATTCTAAAAACAATTATTACAGCTCTCCTGATGATCGTAGAAACTTCGAAAAAACTTCATTTTGTGCAGAAAATTTCAAGCTTTCGAATGACATAAGACTTGAAAATGTGTATGAAATATTTCTTCCCTATTTTATCGAATTTCCGCTAAGAATTCGAATAGAAAAAGAACGAAATGGAATGTTCGAAAAATCGCTTCGAGGTTCAAAACTACATGCTACAAACTAATTTTGTGCCAAGTGGCATGAAAATCGACCGAACGGTTTTGGCGCTACGCGCGTAACAGACAGAAAGACAGACCCACCTTCAGCTTTATTATTAGTAGAGATTTTACCTATTACACATTACTGAAATAATTTATTGTGTAATTAAACATTTTTTGTCTCAAACCACACAAAAAGATACTTACCATGAAAACATCATCATCTCCCAGATCTGAATCATGAAAATTTGGAAAATCACCAGTTCCTTAAATGAGAAATTTTATAGTTGATTATAAATTCAACATTTTAAAGGTTAAACGGTTTCAAAAGAAAAAAAAGAAACAAAGATTTTATAATTAAAGAAAATATTTTGATATATATACATATATATACATCTGAGAATAATGCATTAGTCAATAGTTAATAAGATAAACCAAAAATTCTTGGAGCAAAAAATATTCATTATTTGCAGCTAATACCAAAAATATCAGAATTTTAAATTAGCAAAAACTTGTAGTACAAATCTGAAAAATAGCTCAAAACACCAATTTTCTGCTAATCATTAATAACACATGAAAAACAATCTTATAATAAATTTGAATCCAGCATAAAATGATTAATTATACTGATGTATAACACATTCAAGTTGAAAGCAATTAAAAATAAATAACTTCTGGAATAATTGGAAAGTTTGAAATATTTTACAGTTGGTTTACAGGTTTAACTATAATTTGATGTCGAGTATGTAAAATAACTACTATACAAAGAAATCAGTACATAATATTTTGCTTAAACTTGAATATATGAATCAATATGAAGTAGCTGAATTGACCAAATATCATATTTTACCAAACTACTATTGATATCACCAACATGTTACATTAATTTTTGCAGCTGTAGCAATTTTTGTTGCATGTTCAAGCGTTCCTCCGGAAATTTTTCGGAGGGCAGTGCGTCTGGCGTCCTGCTCTCCTTTTCTGCATCTTAAATGCTCCTTGCCATTTTAAAGACTAGCAAAAAAAGCAAATCCCCCCCCCCCCAACATTAAAATTCACATAATAAAAAAAAAAAAAAACCACTGCATTTTCTATATCCATAAGATAGCATGGGAAGATTGAACTGCAAAACTTGGAACATTTTTACAACAGAATTCCTGTTAGAAAGCAGCCTTATGCTGAATTGAAGTGATTTTTTTATCATAAAGCACATTTCTTCTTTTTTGATCTAGGACAGGTTTTGATCTTTCATCAATTATAATTTTTAGTCGAATTTACACACGTTTTCCTTTCCAAAATTAATTATTTTTGTCGAAGACATGAAATAGTACGAACATAACTTTTTATGTATTAAATTGTTTTAACACTTACTCCAAGATTTCAAAAGGTATTTACTTACCAGAGGTTCACAAAGCAGCATAAGAGATGTAAATGAAGTTTTAGTTAAAAAGTCAAACGTTAGCATCATTACATCACAGAATTAAAACTAAAACTTTAAACTAAGTAAGAAAAATGAGCTTGAATCATGGGCCCCACATCCACTCTGGGGCTCCCTTGGCAGATCATGCACAATGGACCCTTTTCTATTTTTGCTATACTTAGAAAATGGTGCATAAAGATAAGTTTTATGATTATCTTTTGCAGCCTGGACCATTTTGCTGTGGTACCACTAGCTCCTCATATGGAGGCCATGGTTTGAACACTGATTTAAAATGAAGAGTAAACGATAAAAAATGTATTTCCTCAGATTGTTTTTACTCAGAAATAATGAAGCCTAACTAAAAAAATTATTCTATTAGTAAAGAGCAAAAATTTTTCACTTACAAAGCCAGGCCCGTCATTTAGGTGGGGCAGGGGGCGGGCACGATTTTGGGAAATCAATGCATTGGCATATAAGTGGGCATGGTTTTTGCCACTTTTTGGTAAATTTCATTGTGTATGTCGTCCCCCCCCCCAAAAAAATTCGAAATGACGTCCCTGTACAAAGCACTATGTCAGTTTGGTACATTAAGAAAAAAAGATTGTTTAACTATTAAGGGCAAATGCTCAAAAATTGTGAAGATCTCTTTTTATCATTAAATGATTTTCTCAGATCATAAAGGGTCAAGTCCCACTTTGAACAAATTAAAAAATATAGGCCACTGATTGGCTTCTTTCTTAAAAGTATTTATTAGTAGTTAGTATGAATGAATCTTTTTCATAACATCAATGTTATAAACTATAATATTTTTGTTACATCTCTAATTTCAGGCACATGAGAGACTCAGCACAAGTTGCGTGATTACGTCCGAAATTTTTTCATATGCTCTACTACCAATAACATGAAACATAATACCAATATGTGAACCACGTATCAGAAAATTAATCATATGATGTATGCTTAAACTTATTTGAAAGGAAGGTGTAGTCATAATGATAAACACCACCAAGAGGGAAAACATCCGATAGCACCCTTATACATCAAGAATGAGAGAGAGAGGATGGAGCATTAGTCACAGTATTTTCAAGGTCATGTTCAGGATTAAGAATGAGTAAAGTCACACTACTTCCGGCTTCAAATTACAGATAGGTATTAAATATGCTTTCGGGGAAGCTTTTTTTTAGTTATTTAGGATGCCTAAAACTTTGATTCGGCAGCAATTTCACACTACTGCATCAGACATTTTCTATATAAAAAATACATATTATTGATTTATTTTAATCCACCCTAATATATATAGACAGTTAACACTTGACACCTTAAAGTTCTGGGGACCAAGAAATTTTTTTGACACAACTAAAGTTTGAGATACAGAAAATTTAAATTCATTTGCTGTAGAGACACTGTTAATGGTAATTAAAAAACGAAGCCAAATACAAAAAAAACTTCTATTTTCTTCCCAAAAATCCAAAAGATTAGCATTATAAAACTTAAAGTTTATAACCCAAAATATCATTAAAAACATCAACAATTTACTACTTGTATTTCTAGTAGTTAAGTACTAAAACAATCCACTCTAGAAGCTTGAATGTCTTAAATCTGCCAACAGCTAAACTTCTGCAATTGAGGAATTCAAGTCTTCTTCGAGAGGGGACTCTGCAACATGACATTGTGGACAACTTCCACCTATTTACAGTGGAACGATAACAGTTATAGGAACGCCTTACATTGCTAGGCTGCAAGAATTTTCCAGACATTTGAAGGTCAATGTCTGCTTGAAACCTTAAGGTGAGCAGAGTGGACTGCAAATTAACAAAAAAAAAAAAAAAAACACTTTCAACATTTACAGCAATTTGGGACCAAACACTTCAACTTTAGTAGACAAAATATGTGGGTGTATACATGTAAGAATATGTAAATAAATGATGAAGAGGCTCTAAATGGTACATTACCATCTGAGAGATCCTCAATGGCTGCTCGTACTCCTTTGTCGAACGCCCTAGCGTCTGCCGCAGTCTGGAAGGTAAGGCCGAATTTTTTGTCTCCTGTACGCCAATGATGGAAGGTTGGCATTACTTTATTATACTGGAAATCCTTTTTTATAATACAGCTAAGAATTACCTAAAAAAAAGAGTAAAAATATGTGAATATCAACATTAAAAAAACCAGGGTTGATACATTTTAGCCGTGCCAAAAAAAGGCGGCCGGCTTTTTTTGGTTTAAACCACTTAAAAAAGGCCGGCTTTTTTAGGAAAAAAAGCCGGCTTTTATTAAAAACTCTGGCTTTTTAGGATTTTTTTTTGTGGTGGTTTTATTTTAATTTACTTACAATGAAAATTATATTATTAAAACAATTACAGCTCTGTTGACAAATTCCATGACACAAGACTAAAAATTAGATAGTTGTTACAAAAATAGAAAAATAAAGCTATTGTTCTATATCAGGTAATTAGTCTTGTTCAATGGAATGTAAATGGTCGTAAATGAATTTTCGTCAAAGTATTCAAAAACTCACATGATTCTGCTGCTGTTGTTAGCAGTTATCTGGTTTAGTCGTGAAATAACAATGAACTCTTATATTTTTTTCTGCTTTTTTTTAAGTCACAAAAACTTTTATCTGCTTCTTAATTGAAAAACAATTGTTTAAAAAATAAAAAGTTTATGTATACATAGAAACCAACAGGTCTATATTAGTGAATGAATTTAAATTCTACTGGAATGATACAGATTTCAGAAGTAATGTTTTTACTATTGTATACATAAATAATAGTGCAAAAAAAAAAAAAAAAAAAAAAGAGCAAACTGGTCGATGCAACAGTCTTTTTAAAATTGCTCTTTCACCTACTCTCCACTTCCTACAGAATGAAGGAAGGCATCCTTTCTTTTAGTATAATAATGTACAGCCACCTGCTTTTTATCTTGATTTTAAACTTTTAATCCTTTTGTACATTGGTGCTCCTGTCACTCAATTTGAAGGATTGTTCCCAATGATATCTCACCCTTTCTTTCCGCACAAGCCTCTACTGAATTCTGAGACTCTTGTTATTGCTTAAAGACACAGGGTTTGCCTTCCCTTTTATTAAAGGGCCATAGTTTCTAGGAAGGGAGATAATGCCTTGCTTTCACTAAAGAGTGCTGGTAATGATACCTTCATATCATTTTACAAATAGTGCAGGATGCGCTTTTTTGTCCAATTGACATGTGTCTTCAGACAATTCTAATATTTTTCTTTTCAGCAGAGTTTAAATAAAGGGAAGTTCGCTCTTTGCATTTTATTCAAATTCAAACCAACTAATCCAGTAGTGATATGCTATGACATTATTATTTGATGTTTTATAATGATTTGCAGTTTTTGTGTAAATATTTCTTTTATCATTTCACAAAAGTATTGTTTTATTACTTAAATTGATATGGGTTACCTGATTAAAATGCATAGAAGTCAAAAGTTAAGTGAAAAGTATAATATTTTTAAAAAGGCCAAAAAAGACCGGCTTTTTTTGAAAAAGGCCAAAAAAGACCGGCTTTTTTAATAAAAGCCGGCCGGTCTGGCCTTTTTTTAAAAAAGCCGGCTTTTTTGCAACCCTGAAAAAAACCATTGTTAAAAAGTTGCATAAAATTTTTGATAGCAATATACACATACAGTCAGGGTTGCAAAAAACCCACCTGCCCAAAAAAACCCACCCGGGTTTTTTTGGGTAAAACCCACTTTAAAAAACCCAATAAAACCCGCACAAAAGCGGGTTTTATTGGGTTTTTTAAAATTAGTGAGGTTAATTTCATATTCAGCATTTTTTATATTAGATTTTATCCATTGTATTTAAAAAAGTTACCCTACCTATTGAAACTTATACGTCTACCCATGAAATTTATATATAAAACACTAAGACAATATTTCTTTTCTGCCGATGCTAACAATTGTTTTGTTTACAGTTGGCAATGGCCTCGAGTAATATTACGGGAAAAGAAGATAATGTTACAAAATACATTTTAAAATGTTACATCTTCATCCTAATAACTATGAGAATTGAGCACAAATTATTACTAAATATCGTTACATTTCATTATTTTTTTTTTACTTTTATCTATGATGTAACTTGGGTGGTGGTGGCATAATAAAAAAGTGTAAACTAATCCTTTAAAGTAATTTTCAAATGTTATTTGTTACTTTGTCTTTTATGATGATTTATTTACATTATTTAAATGCAAATTAATTGCATATTAAATTAATTAAGACAAAAATAAAAATCAGCATTCTGAATTAATTTCTTTTTAAACATAGAAATCCCCCCACCCCCACCTTTTCCTTTTTCAACAAGCAAAAGAAACAATAAATCTAAAAAAAACCCAATAAAACCCTAAAAACCCAATAAACCCTAAAAAACCCAATAAAACCCACCCGGGTTGGGTTTTTGAAAAACCCCCGGGTTTTTTGCAACCCAGCATACAGTAGAAAAAAATTATTCAATTTAAAATGATTTCAAATGCTGGGTTTAATTGCAAATATTGACATTTTAAGCTGTTTTGATGAGCCTTCAGGCATTGAGATTCTTTTAGAAGTTTCACAGTGCATTAGAACCTCATTAATCTGGAGTAATAGGGGTTCCAGGGGTTGTCCGAGTCATTGAAATTATGGTTTAAACAAAATAACCTTTAAACTGAATAAAGGTTTCAAAACCAACTACTGTACTTAATAAAACAGTATTTTGAATTTAATAGAATGAAATAGAGGCCTACCAAGCAGCACTTTGGCTGAAGACCCTATCGAGTACTCGGTTTGACACTTGTTGCACCTCAGTTTAAAATACAATGACTTTGATTATCAAAATGTTTTCATAGCATTTTTTATTTTTTTCCTAAGTATTGCTTGAGCTTGACCCAAAACAGTCACAAATCTTTTTCTTACGATTAAAAAAATGACTTAATTTTAGACCTATGTACTGTTATTATACAAATAACTTGCACTTGCAAAATGATGGCTTAAAAAAAATGTAATCTATGCTTTCACATAATTAATATATGACATGGAGAAGATAGTTACTCATAATTACACATTCATGAATTTGCAGTGTAGAAAGGATCCTACCTTTTACTACGCATTGATTTTATGAGATTTTTTTTTTTTTTCTTTTTTACTCCTACATAGAACACAGTTGCATTTTGTGAATAAAGCAATTCTAAAATTTTTAAAATTATCATGAAAAATATTAAATTTTTAAAACTACCCCCCATTACTACACCACTAGAATGAAATCTTAAACTGCATAAAGGAGAAAAATTACAAAAATACAAAATACGGCCTATAAAAATACATTCCACACACAAAAATACATTCAACTCATCTTTATTTATATAGTACTAGCTGCATCTGCACAGCTCTACTTATGAGAAAGGCTTTAAAAAAAAATAAGTAAATGAAAAACCTCTTTAAAATGTAAATTTCCATTCCCATACAAAAAAACCCTGTTTTGTTAATCAACATGTATATACAGATTATTCCAATTTAGCTCCAAGTGTATTCCATGAAATAAAAAAAAAAAAAACTCCTACTAAAAAACAACTGTTTGTCAAAATTTCCTCTTTCAAGGACCACATTAGATAAACATTTAAAATCAAAATTATACGAGGTTCATACTCATTCAGTTTTCGAAATAGCAATGAAGGAGTTGTGAAGGCAGTTTGAAAAATAGCTTTAACAATTTCTGAAATCAGGAACCAGCATAAAATATCTAATAATAGAGGCAGTGAGAAGCAAAGGGGTGTAAGTGGATATTTTAAAGTTTTGAGTAAAAACAAGTTAAGTTTTGATCCTTGGTAAGTTTTCATTGAAATTTAAATCTAAATCATGTTATATAGCAGCACCAAAACAAAAAAGAGATTCTCTTACTATTTATACTGCTTATTTCAAAATTTTTAATTTTGTCATTTACAAACATTCCTTTGTTTTTCACCTTCAATCGTACTTTCAGCCCTATTTCAGTATCTGGTAAATGCAGTATGCAGCGACAACCAGAAAAGTTAATCAAACAGTCAATTGTTTTCAGGATAGGATATATGGTCACTTTAATCATGATCTATTTAACAAAGCTAGTAGATTAATGAATGCTAATCTTAATAAACAGCATACAGATAAAGAATCATATAAATAATAGTAGAAGAAACATATTTCGCTAATATTGCGCGTAAGTCGTAAATATTTAAAGATTTATGTGGAAACAGAAAGCAATATTGGGAAAATATTCAAAAAAAGTCTAATTTTAAAAAGCTTTAAGTTTTAAATGACAAAAAATAAATAATGAATCAACAACACCAATATCAACTATAACTTTTTAAGCACAAAAATACTGCAAAAAACTTACTGATTGATCCGCAATTCTTTTTCCAAATATGAGATATTCTGTACGTTCAGGTTCTTCATTAGATGAACTCCTACAAACTGAGACATGACTCAACCCTCCTGCTCCTAAAGGAACCCAGCCTCCAGTTGAATCATCTCTTGTCATCACCTGTGCACGCACACGCACAAGAGACATACCACTAGACAGACAAAATGTGAAAACATTAATTACAGAAACTGGAATTGATCATTTCAAAGAGGATTCATCTTGAATTTTCAGCCATTTCATTTTTTTTAAACTTTTATGTGGAATATATTTTTATATGTGTCGTTTCAAATTGCAAATGCAGCAGACATTTAGATTTCCTACTGCAAACTACTGACTTAAAAACATATTCAGACACAATGTACCTAGAAAGTTCAAGATAAGCCCTTTTTAAAATGACTGATTTACTTTGATTCATGCAAAAGTATCAACAAAAGTACTATCAGAAAAATCATGTTTTAATGATGTTTTAAAATAATACAATTGAACCCTTTTTCATGCAGTTAGCAAAATTGTTTCGTTGCAATGAAATTTTACTTTACCAATATTTAGTGTTGTCCTGTTTTTTTCCACCCAGCGAAAACCCGCCCTGGTCAAATTATAATTCAATCTCGTTCACTTTTTTTTTCAAATCGAAAATTCTAGACTAAAACTGAACAACTCGGCAAAACAAAAAATAGTCAACTTTCATTTGTAGCAGTTAACTCGTTTCAGACTCTACAGCAGTGTGCAAATTTCAAAGATGTAAGATTTCTTATTCATAAAGCAAATATTTTCTTAGAACATTTAGAGCTTACTTAAGACCTTTTTAAATAGGTTTTTAAATTAGAACCTTCTACACCTGAAACAGCAGCCTTCAGCCACCTTTACCTTTGTATCACTTAAAATTTTGCAAAAAATATGAGAAGATAATTAAGATGTGGACAGGGACGCTCCTAACTTCGGATTTTTGGGGTACGATAAATTTTCCTTTTACCGAAATTGAACAGCTAATTTTGCTGAATGATAAAAATATTAGTTAAAATGAAAAGTCATTTGAGAATTTAAAAATTACAATTTTTAAATGTCCGAAATATTACTTTTGCACTTTGTCACACAAAATATGTCAAATACTGTCAGCGCTGCTTAATCGAAGTAACGGATAATCCAATACTCCCCTTTTAGGAAAAAAAAAACTTGGAACCGAATATTTCCCATTACATAGACACAATGTTAAAGATCCCCATTTAATTGAAAAGTATTTCTTGGAACCGACAGTATTCGTTAAAGTGGAGCCAACAGTAAGGACATTTTTGGGAGTTCAGGGGCTGCAGTGTGAGAAGGTGACTGGATTGTACCGCGTCTTTGCTAAAACAAGATTTTCAGTACAGTTATACTTAGTGAAAAGGGGATTTGATGGTATTAGTGTTTTCCAAAGGCAAGAGGGTGCTAAGTAATTCCTTTTAAAGCAACCTTTCATACACCCTGTCTTTTTTTTTGCATCTTTCATTAAGCCCTCCTTCCATATTAAGTTGAAACAACAATTGACGTAAAAAATTCATGCAAGCCTGGCATTGAACCAATTCTCTCATTTCCCTTTTTAAATTAGAACAGAATGTGAATAATCATAAAAATAAACAAATATGTAAAATTTAGTTGAAATTTCAAAAATAACCTAAAGCAATGTTTGATATGAAAATTTGTATTTACATTAGTTACTTCAAACAACTTGTAAATTTTGAAGTTTAAATCCTTTTTTCCCTCCTTTGCAGATTACTTTGATTTTAATATTAATTAATCTTAACTTAGTTTTTAGCACCATTCATTAAACTAAAGATAGTAAGCTATGTGCAATTAAAAAAAATGATTTACGAAAAATAATTGGGATTCGTATAAATGCACGTAATATGAAAAAATAAAAAAAGCACTCCCATACCATAATTTTTAAGAGAATGCCCTTTTAATTGAATTCAAGTATTCTTTTTGACAGGAAGTAGGGTGTCAAAAAAAGAACTAACTTTATGGAAGGTTGGAAGTCTAACTAAAATCCTTTCTTTGATGGACATAAAACCACTGGCTTCAATTCCCTCCTCTGTAATTCCTCCAATTCTACATTCTTTTCATCTTTAAATTATTGGGTTCTTAGCGCCTTTCAATGCAAAAGTCTAACTTTACTTATGTATTCAGCACTGGCATTTTGTTATGCTTTGTATTAAATATGTTATGAACTGATTAAGTAATGAAATAAGTTTTCACACAACAAAAACTTTCTACCAATTAAAAGAGATTGAAATTTAAAAGAACTGAAATACAGAGAAGATTATCTGATAGATAGACAAAAAAAAGTTCAAAATTTCGCTTTATTCTGAATATTAATGTTTTAAACAATACAAATAAAATCAGATAAATCAGTAGTATTTAATGTTAAGTATTGGCAGAAAAAGTTACATCACTACTGAATTTGTGTTATTTATAGAACAAATAGAGTAATATTTTATAATCTAAAATACTTATTAAATATCTGGAATGGTTGATTTATGAAACACAATAGAAGAAAAATCAGAAAGATCTACCATCGGAACATGATACAGTATTACAATAACAAATTAGAGAATTATCTAAATATACACAAGTGTGTATTTTAGGTGTACATGGTTACCTTCCAAGCTAAATGGTAAAGAAAGTTATGAATCTTATAACGTTTTCAATACAAACTTTCAGTTTTATTGCAACACAATTGTAGATCATAAATAATTTGTAATATAAACTAAATAAGGATTGTAACTAAGAAACTGTTCAAACATGAGTAGAGATGCATAACAATTATGTTAAATTGCATAATAAGAATCAATCAAGTTTTAATGAAAATAACAAAAGTCACCACCAAGAAAAAAAATCCCGCAAATTTCCCTCCCCCTTTATTTACCATTAAAACATTACGAATTATTAGATCCAAAGCAACGGAAACAATCAATCCTTCGTTAAAAACTCATTCACAAGTAACCGATTTAAATGTTGAACACTTCCATCAAGAGTTGATCAACTACCCATGCATTTATCGTAATGTTACGATTTCATTCACAAATTCTGGTCCATTGAGAAAAATGATTTGACCTCAATATCAGGGCGACCTTCCCGGATAGTGAAAATATAAAGCTCGCGTTTTCATTATTTATTTAAATTTCCGACAGTCTCCGATTTTGTAGAATTCTTCAAAAACGTTTCAAATTTAAATCAAATTCACATGTTATAAGAAAGGTTTTTTTGAGCGCACTAGCGTCACTACTAAGCCTAGTACTAACAATCATTTGCAATTTTTTTCCAAAACTAATTATAGATATTACTTACTCTTCGTGGCTACCTTCCATCATTTTTTGTCTGATTTCCACCCATGGTACGATATTGTAAAATTTAAATGTCCGCTTATTTCTTTATAAGCGGAACACAATTCCGTCACAATCAAAAACGAGGCTTAACCATTCCGAACTTCCACACAAACTCAAACACAGGAAATTGACCGCAGTGCGCAATGTATACTTCCGCCGAATAAATAGTGTCAAGCTATAGAATTTCTTTTAGAAATAGTAGCTCTAAATTTTGTTTCAAAAATTTAACATTTTCGCAAATCATGTACAGGGCTATCATGTACCAAGCGTTTAACTACATTATTTCATAAACAACCAAGATCATTTCATTGTTTTGATAGCCAGCGCGCGCTAATTCTTGGTTTGGCACCATTTGACAAGAGAGAGAGCGAGAGGGGGAACTTAAGGGTCAGAGTTTTTTTTGTTTTTTTTCAAAAAAATCTTTTTAATAATATAATATCGTGTTAGAATATAATAGAAGTATTTCATTGGAATGTGATGGGTTCAGAACGAAGATTTTTCATTCTTATTCTGCTGTTTTATTCATTAATATGAACGGAGATCATTCCATTTATTTTTGGGTAGATTAAGCAGACGATTTCATCCAACGTCAGGGGATAACAAGACTTCATGTTTCATTTCCCATTCAACTCGTTTTATAATTTTGAAACTCTTTAAAATTTTTGTAGCTTAATCGAGCTAAAATATCAATGCTGTTGTTTTTGTGTATTCAACTATTTTGAAAATTACTAGAGCTACATTTTAAAAATTCCGATAACGAAGCAAACATGTAATATTCTGGTAATATTACTTGTTTACAAAATAATTAAAATGCTAAAATTTAATTTTCAAAACCAACAAGAATGAAGTTTTGTCGTTGAATTTCTTTTTCGAAAAAAAAAAAAAAATATCGAAATTATTTATCAGTTCAAGCAGGGCCGATCCTAGCAGGTGTGCAGCTCGTGCACCGCACGAGGGCGGCCAAAGCAAGGAGCGGCCGCAGACCGCATGTAGTATTTTTTTTCTACAGAAAGTTTTTTCGAAAAAAAAAAAATCAAGCATTCCCGAATAAAAACAAATAACTAAATAAAAATTGCCAGAAGAAAAAAAAAATGATGAGGGGCCTATCGTCGAACTTTTCTCACATCGTTTTTTTCCTGCACTATCTGTGCCCTGATCTTTAACTCAGACTATGTACTTGCAGAGCGGAGAAGCAGCCAGTTTTCCCAAGACAGCAAACCCCAGAAACTGAAACTATTGAACCCTTCGGTAATACATATTCTTCAAGACAAGAGCTAAAACGATAGGTCAATTCAACACCACGACTCCTCTACCTGGGGCGGCCGATCAGCCAGCCACTTAGAAATGAAGAGTCTGGGAGCGGAGGAGGAGGGTAGAAAATAAAAACACAGCTACATTTAAAAATGTGCAGCCAAGTTAAAAAAAAAATATGACATGATTCTTTACAAATTTATTTAGCTATTTTTTAAACAAATTGATGCATCATGTTTCTCTCACTGAATAGTGGTAGTATTTAAAAGTGATATGGATGGATATTTTAGAGCAATTTTCAGCAGCTGTTTCGAAGTCAGTTTCTTTTTTTCTCTCAAAAATATTTGATTTAATCTTCGTTTTCTTTGCTTGGGTTGAAAGGACAGGGACTGTAAATTTTTCTATCTGGTGTACGTAAAAGCGATGCATTAAAAATTTTTTGAAAAAAAAAGTACAAGGTTTACCTAAATATAGCCCCACAGAGACGATCAAATTATACTGAAAAAATAAAAATCAACTTCGATGATTACATTGTTGATAGATTTGTTTTAGTGACATGGGCCTGTCCAACTGGAAGCTAGGGAGAGCGCATCTGCCCCCACCACGCCACCATCCTCCAAAATATAAAATATTTTAAACAAAAAGAGAAAAAATATATTAAAATGTGATTTATTGACGTTTGCTTCAATATTTTGTGCAGATTTTGAAGTTGTCAATTTTTGAAAAAGGCAAAGTCATTAGCGTTTGATTGAGTTGGCTTACCTTCGCAATACCACTATGAAGGTTATAACACCAAAAAAAAAACTTCTCTTTTCCAAAAACCCATGGCCATCTCTCCATATACACCCTGAAAAAACTTAGCTTTAGCTATACTAGAGAGCAACTTAACTTGACACTCAACGTCATTACGGGAGAAGCCAATGAGAGCTCACAAGCAGTTAGCGATCTCCTCTAATTCGCCAAGTAGGCTGTGACGTTTTATCTAGCTCGTTTTTCATAGGCTAACGTCACGCAAGCGTCACGCTGACGTCACAATGTTTTTGTCAGGAAAGGTTGCAGTCGCGTATAGGTGTCTTCTTACGCTCATCATCTAAGAATGCTCTGGGAGAGGAGAGAAGCAAACGGTGTCATCCACAATGCATTTTATAGGGGAAACAATAAAATACATACACAAGTGTGTAATTACATTGTTTCCAATATCCAAGGGTGGGCAATTGACCCTCCTGATTACCCAAAATGCGGTCCTCCCCCTTTTTAGATACCCTTGTTAAGTGACTTTAAATTCTAGGAATTTTTAATGAACAATTTATTATAAGGACTTTAAAAAAAGTTCTTGATTGAATTTAAACGGTAACAAATTATAGAGTTCTTATGATCGTTTCAGAATCTTACTCCATCAAGTCATTACTGTCCTCCTAACCAGGGCCGGCCTTAACAAATGCGGGGCCCGATTGGAGAACTCTGGCGGACCCCCTTTGCAAAATGATTACATTTAGTTTGAGGCTCAACTAAATATAACTCTTTTTACAATAAAAACTTTTTGTTTTGCTATTTTTTTACAAGACAAAAAAACAATAGTAATAAATCAATAGCTTGCTAAAACAAGCCATTATACAGACTAACCGTTCTTTCTATTTTATGCACCTTCCCTGACCCGTTCGTTGATGATAAAAAGACTGCTTTTTAACCGTTTCATGTATCCGAAAAGGCATGTTGCATTTTTGATTATATTCCCAAGAACTAAGTTGTACTAGTGGCAGGCAAATAGTGGGGTATATATGTTTAAATTTTGGAGAGGGCTAATGGGACTAGGGGCGTCAAATTAGGGGGGCAAGAGGGGGCGAGGCGGTCGCACCCCCAAATATTTTTCGCAGAATGTCAAAAACGGATGAATTCCATTATGTATAACACAAATCAACGATCACGTGCAAAAGGAACGAAAAAAAATCGTCGGTTTTCAACAAAAATTGATAAAACTCATCCATAAACAAATTCTCAAGATTACTTCCAGCAACAAAGGAATCTGAAGAAAATGATCTGAAACAAATACAACGGGGCAAAAAAGGATTTTCAACTTTAGCTGTTTGGGAAATAGTACAAGAGACTGGAAATCCAAGGAAAAAAATCTTCTGAGTCCAAATATTTCAGATTAAAACTTGACTAGAAGTTAAAAACTAATTTCCGATCACGACACTTTATGTGATGACTAATTACAAAATAATTTTAAAGTTTGGTGAAATAATTTAAATTGTTTTAATAACTCCATTTTTTTTAAATTCAATCTAGTTTCAGATATCTTTCTTTTAACCAACATGTATTTTTTTCCATATTTAGGTACGTCATATTTAAAAAAACTCGCCCCCTCAAACGAAATGTTGAAATGCCACCCCTGAATGGGACCAAGCTTAGAATAATAATTTAGAGGATGGCAGGGTAGAGCGCTCTTCTAGACATTTTTCCTCGTTGAATTTTTAAAACGCAATTCTAAACAATCTTCGGAAATGTCAGAGGAATGGGCGAGAAATTCAGGCTCAAATTCAGACTCTCTTTTCTAAATATATATTTTAAAATGATATTTGAAGACATTTTAGGCAGCGGCCCAAAACGAGAGAATATTTTTAAGGGGTGGGTGTGGCACTTTGAAAAAAAAACTCCAACTCCCCCATCTCTTTGAGAGCTCTTCCCCGAAAATTTTGGAAATTATAGTCCTGAAAACGCAGTTTTAGACGTTCTCTTAGAGGACCTTGATATTAGATGGAGGTTTCTTACTAGAAATGCTTTGAAATTGTTGCCTCAAAAACTAATTTTAAGTTACTTTTGGCCAAGTTATGGAAGAAGGAACGGGTACCCGTTCCTTCTCCCATAACTTGGCCAAAAGTTAGTCCCACGTTCAGAAATTTTCCTTGAAAATATTTCAAAATTATCTCTGGCGGCATTAAACAGAAAGTTGGGGATTGGGTGCTCTCTAGCAGAAAATTAAAAAAATTAAAGGCTTAAAATGGCAATTTTAGGATTTCCCTGGTTTTGTCAAGTGGGTTTGTCTTCTGCCTCTTAGCTCCCTAGGCTTGAGCCCCTTAGCTACCCCGTAGGCGCGCCACTGATGATGAAAAGACTACTTATATAACCGTTTCACTGCGTGAGTGTAAGATTGTATTTAGTAGCGTTAAGGGCATAGAAGTTTGTTCAAAATTGAAGTTCCAAAAGCGCAATTTTAAATGATTTTCGATGCTTTTAGGTGTTTGAAGAATTTTCCCTGAACATTTTTAAAAACTGAAATCCAGGAAACGAAATTTTAGATACTCCCTAATAATTTTTGTGGGAGAAGGCTTCGGAGAAGTAAGATTTTGAACACGTTCTTATTTTCAGACGAGGTAGAAAAAAAAAAGGGGGGGGGTGAAAGAAAGGGGAGAAGGGTACACAATTAATTAACCAATAATTTATATCGGTTGAAAATTCAAGTGTCGTGATTTCTTTTTGAAAAAAATAAAGATTTTCCCCCAACATTATTTATTTTTGTTCTTAAAATCACTTAGTTTTAACAAAGCGCATTTTTTGAGCTCATCGCCCCCTTTAAGACGCTGACTGACACTTATCGCCACCCCCCTTCTTCCTTGAAAAAAAAAAAAAAACACAAGTAAGTGAACATCGACATTATTAAAATATAAGCAATCTTAACCAATCACTTTTAAACTTAAAATATTAAGAAATAAATAAAATACCTTTAATTTTTTTTTTTATTTCACAAAGCGAACTGATAAGCATTTGATGGGTAATATTTAACTAAGATCATCGACATACTTTGCAAAAACAGAAGTACATTTTTCAAGAAATTATTTTCCTCTCTACACTGGAATCTGGGGGAATTAAAATCATTGAAACTAAAAATTTGAAAGAAAATATATTGAAAATCTGAAAATTCATAAAATGGACAATGAATGACAAAATACTTCCTAAGGTTCAAAGAGGAAGCTCTTGAACTTTAATTAGTTTTTTCCTTAACTTGTGATTAATTGTCTGAACTCTGAACAACCGGTTTCGTACACATGTTTACACACAAAAACCCATCACCCCCTTTAGAATTTACCGACACTTTGAGGAGGCCAAATCGCCCCCAGGTTGGGAATCACTGGGTTAGAGGGTAACGGGGAGAGGACAGATCTCTACCAAAATTTTAAATCCCTAAAACGCCATTTTAGGCAATTGACCTCGTTGTTAGAGAAAAGACAAGTCTTTCAGAAATTTTCGGAAATTTATCAGAACATAGAAACAGAAATTTACTATTCCTCCAGAAGCGCACTGAAGCTGAAGTCATAATATTGTAATTTTAAGTTATCTTTAGTGATGGGGACATTTGGGGAGGGGGAAGGGGAGTTATCGCATGATCTCACCTGAAAATGTTCCGCAACTTAAAAGTCTAACAGTGGAATTTTAGGATCTTTTTGGTCTTTGTCAAGGAGGTTATGATAACCTCCTGATTCCGTGCTTCTTTTTAATTAGTCTCTGAAGTTGGCAGTCGGGGCACGGGTTCCGAATTTCCCCCATAAATCTGGCACTGGAAAGCACCTATCCTTTTGTTACGCCACTCGTGAAAAGATTAAACATTGCCATCCAATTCTAGCTATGCGGGACGGTTTGCTATAAAATCTCGTACGTTTGCTTTTTTAAGGCAAAAAGCTCATAAATTATCTTGATTAAGTGTGTTTGTTGATTTTTGGAGAAAATGGGTCCCCTTACATAAACACCCCTGAAAAACTCATCGGGTGAAAAATGCTCTTATCAGGGTTGGGGTTTTGGAAGTCCAAAACTGGTTTTGGACAGGACAGGTGGGTTTTACTGTCCAAAACTGTCGAAAACTGTCCAAAAGTGTCTTAAACTGTCCAAAAGTGTCTTAAACTGTCAAAAGCATGGCAAAAGGGTTTTAAGCTGACTAATTTCTATTAGCTGTAATATTGATAATGCATACATCTTAGTTTCTTAGTGTTAATTAGTTGTAATTAATTAAAATTTGACAATATTTAATTATATTAGTAATTTTAATATACGTTAAAAAAATGAACAATTTACTCATAACTCCACTGCATAAAAATTTCATAAAATAGGAATTGGTAGTACTGTCAAAAAAAACTCTTGAAGCAGATAATTTCAGCTCCATTTGTAACTCAAAATGTGTAAAACTGAAGTCTTTTGTGGTTTCTTTACAATAATGTTTTCAGTGATGTTCAAATAATTTTTTTAACCTTAGATTGAAGAATAATAAACTGATGATAAAATGTTTTTCACTACTCAAGAAAATTTTTCTATTTTTGATTTTTGTTTTTAATACTGTGTATTTTGTTTCTAACAATATATATATGAAGGGCTCGGGCGTAAATAGTGGTATCTGACAAACTCGAAAAGACGTATTGTTTCAAATTAAAGAAACAAAAAACACTTGTAAAAATGTAATTAAATATACCCGAGACACACAGCACCTTATCAATGTACCGTCTTCATTTTTTTAAATAGAAAAAACTTGCTACAGTAATGTCTCGAAGCAATAAATCCATATTTAAAAGAAAAAGTTTTGATTTTTTGAAATGCTAGTTACCATTTTTTACACCCGAGCCCTTCATATGTGTATATTAGGGTGATTCAAAAAATTTTTTTTTTGAATTTCTCTGGTCTTACCCCGCAGTTTTTTTACACTATTCATGAATGTGATGTATGTAAAATTTTAGCTCAATTGAGTAATATTTAGAGGTCGCTCAACGCGATCGAATTCTGTTGAAAATTAGCAATTTCGAGAGTTGGAGTATATAGCTTCATTACCCGAAATAATATTATTCTTCATATAAAATGGAATAACTTAAAACGTTAGTTTACTCTACTAAGTAATTATAGTCAATAAAATAATAGCTCAAAGTGAGTTGTAACGATTACCCCCCTCCCCCCCTGCTCCAAAGCCTCATTATCTCTTACCTGAGTTTGGGTAGAAAATGCAGCTGCAAGCTCGGGCTGTGGTTTCTGTTTTCTTTTCGGTTGTTTGAGGTGTATGAGTTTATTTGGCTGAAACACCTAGCATCCACTCTAGACAGGGCTCAGTATAAGTGACAGAAAGCCACTTTGATAATAGCTGCTACAGTACAAAGTATGGGTCAAAATGGGGAGGATTTGACAACGTCCATAAGACGGTAAATGGAAACTATTCGCTCTGAATTGGCCGTTAACTTACAAAAGTCGTTTAAATCTAGGACTTCCTTTGATAGTTCACTGGAACGAAACAATTATGCAAAATATATTGGGAAAATGAAGGATGATCGGCGGGTTTCATACCAGTATTAGTACCAGGACCACAAGCATTGATCATTTACTTCTGGGTTCTAGTAAGTTAGTCAGGCATTGGAATTGCTACGAAAAATGCTGCTGTACGATAACCAGTTAGATAAATGGGAACTTACTGAGCTCGTACATGGTATGTGTTTCAATACGACATGCATTGCCGGTACTAAAGTTGGAGCATGTTTGAACTTGGGGAAAAAAAAAATCTAGGGAAGCAACTTTTATATTGTGCTTTCCGCCATTATATTTTAGACATTGTGTTTTCTATGGTATTACAACCGAAATCAATTCTACTCTTGGTCTCTCGGTATTTTAACCGATAAACCAAGAAATAGGTAGAATTGGGGTATTTGATTGCGTGCAATGTCAGATGCGATGTTCACGCAATTGCGTGGAACCATCCACTGCCATTGGATCTACAGTACTGGTTTTTAAGCGGTTTTAGCAATCATAGTCCAGAATAAAACATTCTAATTTTAAACCTGGAGTGAGGATCGATGAGGTTGAGGAGTTGGTAGCACATTCAGAGCAACGTGCAACTAGTAATGGAAGTTGCGCAAAGTTAACTTGTGATGACCCATGTAAAAGAAGTGTCCAAGGAAGATACTAGAGCTTAGTGCGATTTTCTTGAGCAGAGCAACTTCTCTTGGTGTATGTTTTCGTGTCCCAGGAGTGGTTCCTCGTGTTATATCTGTGTTAAAGATTCTTTCTGGCTTCAAGTTATGGATATTTCCCAACCAGTTCAAACTTGCAGCTGGACAAACAAAAGGTTCGTAACATATGAATGTGATTTCTTTCATTCTTATCGTTAATGGGAAAGAATATCTAAGAGCTGGGTTCCTAGCAACCCTTTTTGTGCAAGCACTAAGAAATGATTTGGAATATTTTTAGCGTCCTTATTCATCTAAAGAAGAAACTCAAAATATATCAGCTGTTTGATCCTGAGCATTCGAATCTTTAAGATAGCTACCAACAAGGCTTTATACTACCAAAGAAACTGAGGATTGTAAACGACAATACGGAGCGTGGCATGGCCCTTATTGAAGCATTTGTTAAGACTATCACTAACGACGATAAACAAAGACAGTGTCTTCTTCAAGTGGTACAGGAACACAGAAAAGGTTTCAAAGTTGCAAAAAAGTAACCTTAAAAAGTATTGCAAGAATTAATGAGCGAATTACTATATATTTAATGTATTTAAATTTGTTTTTTATATTTTTTCCGTATTTGATTAGTTTTCATACTTTTCTGCATTTCATTGGTTTTTCAGATATATAGTTCATTTTGTGATTGCACGCTTTTTTTCTTCGGAGATATAAAAAAAGCAATAAAGTAACTTTATTATTATTATTATTTACGTTCGCATTTGTGCCACTATCACAAAATTTGAAGTACTCCTAAATGTAAATATAGTTTACTAAAATTGTGGGTGAATAATTCAGTGTATATAAAGGGCCTAAATAAGACGGTAAGACGAATAAAAATACAAAGGCTACTTTTTTCTATAAATATCATTTACGATCACGTTTTTGTCAATATCACGAAATTTCAAGGCGTTTGAGCGACCTCTAAATATTAATATATTTTGCCAAAATTTTGCACAAATAATCAGTGTGTATAGTGGCACAAAATAAGAGGGTAAGACGCACAAAAATACAAAGTTTATTTTTTTCCATACATTTCTGAATCACCCTAGTGTATATACTTCCTCAAGAAAAAAAAAATCCTAGCTTACAAATATTTAGAAAAACTTATCAACATTTTCCACGGATCAGTAATGATTTAGTGTCTGATTATGAAATGTCACTTTTGTCATTTACTTGTAAGTACAATAACCTAAGGAATTTTTAAAACAATTTTGGAAATTCCATCAAGTTGATGAAGTTCAGTTTAGTATAATGCAAGCAAAAATATCCATTCCAAAAAAAGAACAAAAAAAAAAAAAAAACAGAAGGGGGGGGGGAGAGAAATGGCAAAAGAAAGTATATCACAGGCTTCTTTTGTGAAACATGAACAACAAGTATTAAAGCCGAAAAAGCATTTAAGTCGATTATTATACCTTTTGAACACCCTCATTTCCATCTATATTTAAAAGAAGTTTAGCTAGTATTAAAAATAAAGTAATATAAACTTATGAGAACTAATTCATTTTTTAATGAAGAATAGTAACTTCTAAATAGCTAGATTAGTATCAGCTGAAAATCTTATATATGTTTTTATGTACATATTTAAATGATTACATTAAATAAATTAAGTCTTAACTTCAAGTATAATTTTGTGCTTTTGATATTTGTTCAAAATATAAAATTGTACTAAAAATGTAGTTTTGGACAGTTTAGGACAGTTTTGGACACATGGGTTTTGGACAGGACGGTTTAAACCATGGTTTAAACCGTGGTTTTTACCGTTCTGTCCAAAACCTTGCCAACCCTGGCTCTTATGTTTCACTTTAACTTACGTGCTTGTACAACTGATATTTTACGTTTCATACTGGCAACTGTAAACATCGGTAGTGTTTTCTTGGAGAATATTTCATTGTTGATGAATTTTAATAAGCCCGCTTCCAAATAAATAAGTAAATACCTAAATTGCCCCTTAAATGGGAGGCCCCAGTACAATAAGGCTCTGCGAAGGGACCCTATAGCCATAATATTAAGTGACGATAATCATTTAGAATTTTGACGTTGAGGCAGGCTGATTATGGTTTTTTTTCTTTCTTTTTTTGACAATAGAGTATAAGTTGCCGTAGGTACGACCCTGGATTTAAGGTGTTCAAATTGACAGATGTTTAAAATTTTCTAATAATTTACCTGACACTAACAGTAGTAGTTTTGGGAATGTATCTCATAACTTCAATAGAATAATAGAGATGTCAAAAGTTTCAGAAAGTTCTCCTACACCATCAATTGAACTAATCATAACAAAATACTTTCAGACAGATTAAACATCAGTTAAATATTGCCAAATAGCTTTATTTTGATATAGTTTTTAATTTGTCGGGGCGGAGCCCCTTGCTCCTACACCATAAATTGAACTAAACGTAGCACCATACTTTCAAACGGATTAAACACCAGGTAAATATTGCCAATTATCTTCTTATTTTGATATAGTTTTTTTTTTAACATTACCTAAAGGCAGAAATAATTTGTCGGCGCGGAGCCTCTTGCTCCTACACCATAAATTGAACTAAGCGTAGACCCTACTTTCAGACAGATTAAGCATCAGTTAAATATTGTTAAATAGCTTTTTATTTTGATATAGCTTTTTTTAACATTTACCTAAATGCAGAAATAATTTGTCGGCGCGGGGCCCCTTACTCCTACACCATAAATTGAACTGAACGCAGCACCATACTTTCAAACGGATTAAACACCAGGTAAATATTGCCAATTATCTTCTTATTTTTATATAGTTTTTTTTTTAACATTTACCTAAAGGCGAAAATAATTTGTCGGCGCGGGGCCCCTTGCTCCCACATCATAAATTGAACTAAACGTAGCACCATATTTTCAGACGGATTAAACACCAGGTAAATATGGCCAATTAGCTTCTTATTTTGATATTGTTTTTTGTAAACATTTACCTAAAGGCAAAAATAATTTGTCGGCGCGGGGCCCCTTGCTAGAGCGGGGCCCGATTGGGCAAAATCGGTCCAATCGGCCTAAGACCGGCCCTGCTCCTAACATGCGTTGTAAAAAAAGCTAAATATTACGCTATAATTCTCGACTGCACACTTGATATTAGTCACACAGAGCAAATTCCATTCGTAATCAGATGTGTGAGCACTACTGTTGGTAAAGCAGGACCGTCATTTAGGGGGCAGGGGGGGGGGTCAATCCCCCCCCCCCTGACTTTGAGAAATCAATGCATTTACAAAAAATGGGCGTGGTTTTTCATGTTTTCCGCTGAAATTTCATTGTGTTTGGACCCTTTGCCACCCCCCCCTGGAAAAACTTGAAATGACGGCCCTGTGGTAAGGTAGAAATCTTTGAATTTTTTCTTGGGTTTTTCCCGTAACAAATGTTACTGGAGAAAATCTGTATAATTTTCTATTGGAGACGTTATTATCCAGTTTGCAGCTCGAGGTTCAAGACATAAGGGGTGAGGGTTATTACAATGGGTCCAATATGAAGGGGGAAAATATAAGACTTCAGAAACGACTACTCGCTATCAATCCTAGAGCATTATACGTGCCATGTGCATCTCATACATTGAATCTCGTCGATAATGACGTTGCCAGCTCCAGTGGTGAAATTTCTAGTTTTTTCGAGTTGGTACAAGATAGAGCCGTAAGAGGTGTACAATTACGTTTCTGCTTCCCCATGTCGATGGGATTTACTTAAAAACATGTGAAAGGTCTAACTTGAAAACCGTTAAGTGAAACAAGATGTGAGAGTCGTATCAATGCTATTAAACCTTTAAAACAAGACCTAAAAAATATATTTGCTGCTTTAAATGCTTTAATTGAAGATACTACCAGAGACACGAAGACAAAATTGGGTGCTGTATCAATAATTAAAAGTCTTGAAAGGTTTAAATTTTTGTGTTCAAGTTAATTTGGCATAATTTGTTATCAAGAATTAACGTATTGAGTAAAATGCTTCAAAATCCTAAATTAAACATCGGGGAATGCATTGAAGCCCTAGGTAATCTTAAAAACTATTTAGTTTCCCAGACATCTGACGATAATTAAAAAAAAAAATTGTCGACTCAGCAACAATACTTGCTAAAGATTTAGGCATTGATCCCGAATTTCCCTTCTTGAAGCTCAGGAAAAGGTCCGTTTATTCAATTACGAGGGCTGCGATGAACCAATCTCAAACCCTTTCCAGCAGTTCAAAACTGTTTTATATTTTTCTATTCTTGATCATGCAATCTCTTCTGTAAATGAAAGATTTGTCTTACTATCTGAGTGATACTCAATGTTCTGCTTCCTGTATGAGTTTAACGACATATCTAGGGATGATCTCAGGAAAGTCGACATGGACCTAGATATTAAGTTGCAAGTACAGGAAGATGGAATTATTATAAAAGACATCGATGGTTTAGAACTCTTCAATGCGGTAAATTCATTCAAAGACATTTTTAAAGATAAAAAGCAGCCAACTGAATTATTGGAAACAATAGTTAAAAATAATCTCATTGCCTGTTTCCCAAACTTTGCTTTGGCAATACGAATTTTTTTTAACCTTCCCTGTTTCTGTGGCTTCAGGGGAAAGAAGTTTCAGTAAATTAAAGATTATAAAAAATTACTTAAGAAATAGTATGACGCAGGAAAAGCTCTCAGATTTGGCCATTATCTCCATTGAATCCGAAATATCAGAAAAAATTGATTTTTCTGAAATAATAGAAAAATTTTGCATCTCACAAAGCCAGAAAAGTAATTTTGTAGATAGTTTTTCTAATTGTAAAATATCTATTTTTATTTCAGTTGTAATAATATTGTTTCTTTATAATTTTGCTTGCGTATTTTGTCGCTATAATAACCTATCAAGTGACCAACGAATAAAGTTTTGCACTTCAAATTTTATTTGAATTTTTTACTTTTTACTCTCATACAAGCAAATGAATAATAATGTTCAAGTTCTCGACATAAAATGAAAAAATGTCTTGAGGGGCAGCACAAGCCTGTCATTTAAAATTTTTCTGGGTCGGGGGGGGGGGGAGGGGCGGGGGGCAATGCTCAATGCAAGTTTTACAGGAAAATACCCCACCCCCCCCATTGGCGAGCCTCAGGGGCGGCACATTGGATCTTTGCACACGGGCGGCCGACATCCTAGGATCGGCCCTGAGTTCAAGCCCCCCCCCCCCATAGTGCCCAACTGGGAGAGGTGGGTATGGGGGTGATTTCACCATTGAAAATTGTAAGCGCTTGTTTTTTGAGACAATTTTCTGTCATCTGTAATGAGGGAAAACTTACTGGTTACTACTATACTGGTTTGAACTTTAATTTGGAACATATACCTAAAACTCAACAACTCTATTGGGAACATTTTTCAGTGTGAAATACACATTTTAAGAACATAAAATTATAGTCATTGTGAAAAGTAGTTAAGAAACAAAATTAGAACAGATTTTTCTGTGTGAAATTTATATCTAATTCAAGAGAGATAATTTATGTTTCGACAGCAATTTATTGTTTAAATCGAACTCGGATACAAGGAATTTAAAATGAAAAAAAAAATAATTCAAAAATTTGAATTTTTCAAAAAAAAAAAAAAAAAAGCGTGTTGTTTTTAAATGATTTTTTTTTCAAGAAGAGCGAAACGTTTATTTTACCAGAGAGAAATAAATGATAAAATTAAGTAATTGAAGCAGAGGCGCACCCAGGATTTAACTTAAGGGGGGGCTAATTTCTGACATCAAGCACTCCTACCCCTTTTGTATCCAGAGGCCATTGGATTAAAATTATAAAATCGCGAAAATACTAAACTTTAATAGATTATCCCCCCCCCCTTTCTTTTTATTTATTTTTTCCGGAATAATAGTGTAGAGTAGGGTGGAGCGAAAAAAATGAATTTTTGATTTTCGTAAACGGGTACCTTTCATTTACTGTAAATGAGGCTAAGTAACAATTCTGTAAAATATTTCACTTTTGCGACGTTATCTTTAGTCTTCGCATTTAGCCTAAAGTTTTGAAATTTTTGATTTTTTTTAGATCTTTCAAATTTTTTAAAAAAATATTGCAAATGATAAAACTAGTGATGGGTGGTTATTAAATGGAAGAAAAAGGTTTGAAATATACAAAGAATTTTTTAAAACCATTTTAGATTACGATTTCAGTCTGCGCATTAGGCCCAAAGTTCATCAAATTTTCCGAAATTTCCGATATTTTCATTATTCAGCAAAAAATTTTATAATTTAATATTTCCTCTCAATAATTACTTAAAGTGCTTTCAAAACATTTTCTTAATCATTTTGTTTTTTCTTTGAACTACTCAACTCTTTGCTTTCTCATCGAAACTACCCAGGACTCACCACGTGGAAGTGGCCGCACTTTGGGTGCCACCCGCGCTCCTCTTTTGCTTCCAACCAATAGAGTGCACTCATCAAGTCAGGAACAAAAAAGTGTTTCTTTGCGTAGGAAATTGTTCGCATTGGTTTTGATGAATACACTACAAAGACAGGAAAATACAAAGGTGTAATGCGGAAACTGGAAGAAAAACTTGGCAAACCTCTGTAATGGGATATTGCCAATTACATTTAAATGAACTTAATTTGCTGCATTTTTTTGCAAAAGCTAGATGGACCTACCAGTGTACCAAAGTGATTTTTTTGGACCTGTTGAACGAAGCTAAACAACTGCTATACTTTCAAATCAGTTTAGTATGAACCTATAGAGTTTGTCATTGATCAGATCGATGGTGACAATAAAAATGATTTAAGTACTGAACAACAGTAAATTCATGAGATGAGAAAGGTAGTTTTGACGGGAAAAATATCCCAAAAATTATGAAATAGAAGTCCAAGAAAGCTTTCCCAAGCCAGATGGTTGACTACAGCAAACATAATCTTTAGACTATAATTTTTAAAAGAGTTTGTAACTTTCGCGGTAAAAGTATCCTTGCTTTTTTAGGATGAAGTGCAGACGTTTCTAATTTAGCTATGAATTTGTGTGAGATTAGAAAGAATTACGTTTATCTCTCCAGGAAGAAGCAGAAAACTGTATTCACATACATTCAAAACAATGTATACTTTGCAGTGGCACCCTTGAAATATGCTATTATCGATATCAATATGTATAAAAATGGATGTATGTATGTTTGTTCCTTGTACAAATCCACAGTTTTCGTCGGACTTTCATCAAACTTGGCACAGAAGTTCCTTCATGTTCTAGAATTCACATAGGTGGAGTTTTGAAATTCTAAAAAAATCCAAAAAGCTCAAAATTTAAATTTTTTGTTTCAAAATGGCCATTTTCTTTCAATTTTGAATAGATATAGCAATAGATCCTTTAAGCATACAAATTGATTAAATTTAACACAATTAAATAGGAGTATTTCCCAACAAAGATTACGATGAACAATAAATCATTCACCTATTTCATTTTAGCATGAAATAAGTTTTTATATTCCCATATGGATAGAATTCATTCAAATATTTTTAGAGTTATGTTGCATTAATAAGCACCCGGGCAACGCCGGGTAATAATCTAGTTAGTTCATAAGAGAGAGAATTAAAGAAACTTGTTTTAAATCGTACTATCAACGCTCAATCTAGAATACAAACAAGAAAACAAGTTCAGATCCCAAAAATAGATAAAAATATCTTTTTATACATTACATACACAAATAAAAAATCAGAATACATCGATATGATTTCTTGTCATGATGTGGAAATTACAAAGCCACCTTTTACACGTAATTTAACAACAAATATTTAAAAAGATTACTGGTAACTGAGAATTTAAATATGATTTGTGAATGCGGTCTTTTTAAACTTCCATTCAAGAGTCAATCAGTTGAAAGAGCTGTCAAAAAGGTCACAAGCTCTTAAAAATTGGTATTTAATCACAGGAAAAGAAAAAGGTTAGTAAAAACGAGGATATCTGAGAGAAATATTTGATCAATTTACGACACAAAGGAACAATTTAACTGTTAAAGACGTATCTAAGAAAAATAAATACAGGCTCGCATTGGTTGGAAGGAAAGTGTGTGTGAAGGCTCACATGTAGGAATCGAAATCCGCTTACCTCCTCGTGGTGAGTCCTGGGTCCACATGAGCTAGCGAAGAGTTGCACGGTTCAAATTAATAACAAAATGAATAAAACCAGGTTTGAAGACACTTCAAGTGAATATTGCGAGGGAAATACTGAGTTAAAAAATGTTGAAAATATCAGAAATTTTGGGAAATTTGATGAACTTTGGGCCTAATGCGCAGACTGAAATCGTAATCTAAACTGGTTTTAAAAAATTCTTTGTATATTTCAAACCTTTTTCTTCTATTTAATAACCACCCGTCACTAGTTTTATCATTTGCAATATTTTTTTAAAAAATTTGAAAAATCTAAAAAAAATCAAAAATTTCAAAACTTTAGGCCAAATGCGCAGACTAAAGATAACGTCGCAAAAGTGAAATATTTTACGGAATTGTTACTTAGCCTCATTCACAGTAAATGAAAGGTACCCGTTTACGAAAATCAAAAATTCATTTTTTTCGCTCCACCCTAGTGTAGAGCTTTGCTTTTTTTATTGGAAACTCTCTTGCTTCCGTTAAATTTTATATGAATTTTTTACTTATTCATCAAATTGTGTTTATATAAGGAAGTAAATGGTAAATACTATGATGATCTTCCAAAATGAGGTGATTAATGCACTCACGAGAATAGCTTTATGATACGAATCAAGAACATTACTATTATGAACAAAGACATAAAGTGGAATAATATTCAAACATACTGATAGGGGGTTCATGGGTTCTCCCCAGAAAAATTTCTGAAAAGTGATTTCAAAAACACAACAGTTAGACAACTTTTGGTCATGTTAAGGAGATTTGAGACTTGCCGGCCCCCATCTAATATTTTTTCAGAATTTGAGGCCATAAAACGTTATTATTGCACGTAATTTTTGTAATTGTTTGGGGGTGAGGTTTAGGAATGTTTCTATATTAAGCTTCGAAAAGCGCAGTTTAAGACGACATTGGTTAATCTTAGGAAGAGCACGAGTCAGGGGCTCTCCCATTGTAAATTTTCGAAATTGATGTCCAAAAAACACCATTGTAAGCCCTCTTAGAATATGTTAGGAGAATGAACGGGGGTTTTGGAACTTTTCACTAACAATTTTTTGATGTCGAAATTCCAAAAACGAAATGTATAACTATCTCAGTTAATCTTAGGAAGAATGGGGTTCAACCCCTCTCAACCCGAAATTTTTCAAAATTGATGGCTAAACAACGCAATAGCATCTTTGATGATGTTAGAGAAAGTTATAGGGTTCGGTTTTCTCCTCTGAATGTTTTTTGTCGAAATTAAAGATCTCAAAACTCAATTTTTAACGATTTTCGAGATCTTTCCTCGAACATTTTTTTAAATTGAAGTTTTAAAAATGCCATTGTAGACCATCTTTGATGACGTTATGGGAATGGATGGAATGTGGAACTCTCCACAGGATATTTTTCCTGAAACTGAGCTTAGAGAAATGCAGTTCCATTGTTGTCGATGTAAAGAGTTCGGAGGCCTTCCTCAGAAAAGTTTTCAAAATTTGAAGCCTTAAAAATGTGGTTATAATCCATTTATCGGTAGCCTTAGCGATAGGATTTATGTACTCTGCACCAGCAGTTTTTCGTAATTAAAGTTCCAGAAGCGAAATTTAAGACCTTTTATCATTATTATTTGGTGGGAGGGGGGGGGGGGACTTTTTTTAATTTTTTGAAATTAAAGTTTTAAAAACAAAACTGTAGGCCATATTCGATAAATGGGGCTCGCTTTTCACCTCCGGAAATTTTTAGAAATTTATGTTCCAAAAAACAATTATTAGACGATCTTCAATGAGGACATTCAGACTTTCTCTCGGAATTTTTCAAGACTTGAAGCTCTAAAACTAGAATTCCTGTCTAACTTTAACGCCGAAAAAAGAGAGGAATTAGGATCAGATACCCCCTTCTTCCCATTTTCTTAGCTACTTTTTTAAGTATTTTTATTCCAAATCAAAATGGAGAAAATAGGAAAAGATTTTTCCGTTAACTATTTTGGTTTTCTTTACTGAAATTTTTAATTTCCTTCCAGTGCCTTCATTGGTTAGAAGTACAGAAGTTTGTGGCTTGAGTGTTCGTTTATTTATTTATTTATTTTTTTGATTAATTTGTTTATTTTGCAAAGATATTCTTCTGTTACTTTTTTCTGGTTTTTTTTTCCTCTCTCTTTTGTACTTCCTTTTATGTTAATACCATTTTATATTCTTTATAATCTGTTTTAACTTTTTATCTGTTCTCTTGTTTCTTGAGCAAGTTTCTCAGAAAATCAGAGGTGGGCTAATCATGTCGCAATTGCCACCCCCTCCCCGACCATAGGGGGCTTTTATGAAATAGATTCAAAAAAATGTGCATGAAAAATGTTGTATAGAATTCTGTTTTTGACAGAAAGGAGCTTTAAAATTTCATTATGACGATCCTTCAAACCTGTAATTCGCCACTGCGAAACATCATGATTTTCCACGACCAATCCTCGAAATTAAAATTATTTTGGTTTTGATGGTGAGATGCTCTGTGATTTGAAGTTCCATGCTTTGCTGAGGCCCTCATTCTCGGTTCTCATGCGTCTGTACATGCACAGTGAATTATTTAATTGAAAAAAATACCTTGGTTTCTTGTAAATTGTAGACGAGTGGGAACGGTCTTTTATAAGTGAGAATTTACCCACTTTCCCCTAGACTTTAAGAAAGACAAGGTATATGTTATACGTGTGCGTATTTGTTATTTCCATTGGATTCAAAGCGTAGAATATATTGAGTTGTTAATGACTTGAATCTTTTCTGACACCGTGGAAAAATTAAAAATGTAGTTGATGCTTAAGACCTTAAGACCTTCAAGTCCTGGGTGCGCGCCTGAATTGAAGCATAAATTAGCATTAACTATTACATAGAGACTGTCTATCAATGATGTCATGGGTGCCCATTAGGGTGGTCACAAGTAACATGGGGAAAATTTTTTTTCAACTAATCTTTTGAGGCACCCCCCTAAAATGTGCCAATGGGCTAGAAAATGAGATTTGCAAAGTTTTAGCTTAATCGGATAATATTAACACGTGCCGCAAAGAGGGTAAAATTAAGAAAAACAGCGATTTTTAGCCAAAAATTGTAGTTTTTATTCTGTAAAACCAAAACTACTGATCCTAGAAGCTTTATTTTGGTCTCATTTGGTCGGAAATTTTATTTTCTTGTCTAATCTTATTTAAAGTTTCGAAAAAAATGATTAAATATTTTTCAGAATTTTCACAAGTCAGGCTGCAACGCAAATCCTAGAAATTGCAAGTAACATGGGGAATTTTTTTTTTCAACAAATCTTTTGAGGCACCCCCCTAAAATGTGCCAATAGACTAGAAAATGAGATTTGAAAAGTTTTAGCTTAATCGGATAATAATAACACGTGCCTCAAAGTGGGTAAAGTTACGAAAAACAGCGATATTTAGCCAAAAATCGTAGTTTTTCCTCTATAAAACCAAAACTATTCATCTTAGAAGCTTTACTTTGATCTCATTTTGTAGGAAATTTTATTTTCTTTAAGTCTAATTTCATTTAAAGTCTCGAAAAAAATGATTGAATATTTTTTAGAATTTTTCAAGTCAGGCTGCAGCGTAAATCCTCGAAATTGCTTAGAAAAAATAAAATGTAAATTAATAAGTAAATTAATAAGTTCAATTAATAAGTTAAGTCATTAAAATGTAAATTAATAAGTTCTTTTAGCAATTTTGATGCAATCTACGGATAACGTTGACTTTTCAGAGAAAAAACAGCAATATTATTACGAATATATAATAAATTTGTCTTTGAAACTCATAGATAAAATAAATAACTGCGAGTAAAGCTTATGAAATGAGCAGTACAAGCCATAAATGAAGGGCTTGGAGGATGAAGGGGCTAAGTTACATTTAAAAAAAATGAACACTCTCTACAATGGTAAGCAATAGATACAGGTGAGCAAATAAAACTTGGTAAATCAAACAGTAGATATCAATAGACCAATTTCATTCGCACACTAAGGACAAAACCAGAAAACAAAAAAGCTGCAATAACTACAACAATAAAACTTTGAACTTTAATTACTCGCAATTTCTGTTTTGTCACTTAACCTTTTCATCTCTTAACCCCTTCAAATACAAAACGCTGCTTTCCTTCTTAGCGGTCAGAGCTGAATATTAAATTAAAAATCTCTGCCTTGTTAAGGCTTTCGACCCCTGGGGAAGTGAGAAAACTATGATTCCCCATTATATTAGTCAACCAACAAAGTTCATGCGGTTTTTATTTATTGTTTACTTCTCTGGATTATATTGAGTAAACAGAAAAAATTATACTTGGTACCAAAGCTGCAGAAGCTTGTCGTAAGATATGCACTGCTTTTAGGGAAGGTACTGTAGCTGAACGGACGGGTCAGAAGTGGTTCAAGAAATTTGCTTTGGGGGATGAAAATATGGAAGATGAACCTCGCTCCGGGAGACCATCAACGGTTAACAACGACGAGATCAAGCTGGCAATCGAGCAGGATTCAAGTCAGACATGTCAAGCACTTGCCTTAAGATTCAATGTGAGTGATGAAACTATTCGTAAACATTTGTACCAGCTTGGGAAACGATGGAAGCTAAGCAAATGGGTACCACATGAATTGAGTGAAACGAACACACACAGCAAGAATCACTCAAGAAACTCTGGCACGATTACAGTGGGAAGTTCTACCCAACCCTCCGTACTCACCAGACCTAGCCCCAAGTGACTACCACCTGTTTTTGGCAATGGACAACCATATGCGCAATCGGCGGTTTCAAAATAGAGAGGATTTGGAAAACGAGGTGAAAAACTTTTTTAACTCTCAAAACCCAACTTTTTATAAAAACGGGATATATGGTCTTGTCTAGGTGGGAAAAGGTAATACTTGCTGATGGGGATTATTTTTCTGAATAAATTTAATTTAAACCCATTTTTTGTGTTTTATTTATTAACATGCAAAACCGCACGAACTTTGTTGGTTGCCTGGTAGAAAGGTGCAAACGCCATCTCTGTTGTGGGAGGGACGAGAAATCATTAAGACACCCCCCAACACTTTATAAATATAGTATTCATAGTTGTTCCCTTTGCAAGTCTTCAAGCAACTAGTTTGGGACACAATCCTTGAGATTTAATGGAGAATGGCTCCACCTTCGGTTTCCAGAGATCAACAAGCTTGAATTTAAGACAGAAAGACAATTTTTAATAGCCGCATATCTCATCAAATCACAGGCTCCAAGTTACCTTCTTATCTTCTATCTTTAAAACTTGCGTCAAATTAAACTGATGTTCAGAAAAGCTTCAAGTAACCAAAGGGAGTTCTCATTTTTTTGTGAAAAAGCTAAGATGATAACCAAACAATCTAAAACCTACGTTACAAACCTAGAAAAACTGTATGATTGGAGGAGAAAGCTGCGAAGAATGCTGAGAGATCCAAAAATGCCTTTCAAAACCAAAGAGTTAAGGATTTTCCTTTGATAACCACTTTGACGTTTCTCATCGGGATTCATAGAACGGATAGTAGCAGCTACAGAAGAGTCATTAAATCATGACCGTCAAATTTAATTTTCAGTAAAAACGTCATACCCTTTTGTAGACAGCAATTTCGTCAACAAAGATTTAATCTTATCAAAAATCGATTTAGGAATTTAGACTTAGAAGGAACTGTTGTGTATTGGGATAAGAAATCTCATCCAGTTTTTATTTAACAAAGACAATTTAGAGGCTAGCAATTTTGATAACTAGTGGTGTTGAAGAGAAGATGATAGGTGTTCCCATCCTTAAAAACAGCACGGGCGTGTACAAGTAAGTGCTGTATATTCAGTAGTTAAGCATTGGGGCTCAGTTGAAAAAATTTATGGAATGTATTTTGATACGACTGCTGAAAATAGTGGTAGCTTTCAGGAAACCTGCGTTGTTACAGAAATATTTTCCGCATTCAGCATGTTTCCACCGCATTTAGAAGTTGTTTTAAAAGCAGTTTTTAGTTGTAAAATGGAAATACATCTGCTGGTCCTCAAGCAAATATTTTTCAAAAATTTCCAGCTGAATGATCTGTGTTAGATAAAAAGCAATTCAAAGCAGGTACAGAAGATGAGAATATTAGAAATAAGCAATTTAGGCGAAATTTGAAACTCTCCTGTTGTGAAATTAAAAAGCTGCAGCCTAGGGACAATTACAATATATACCCCTATAAATCGTGTAAAAACCAATTTTATATTAAAGCTAAAAAAGACAGTAAATAGTTTAATGATGTTCCATGACACAGCTGAAAGAGATGTAAAATTAATTCCAGGCTTCAGTTCCTCTTTGACGAAAGACAAAGAACAACAATAGCTTTTATTACAAGTTAATGCTGTATGCTAAATGCAGGCACAGTTTCCTCATTTATCAAAATTTATCCCATCCAAGCCACCAGCAACTTAATTTGTATGTAAAGAGTAGTAAAATGATGTTATATAATTTAACAGTATAAGTATAAAGGTGCATTAAAGCTTTTATTGTCATTTTAACTCCTTGCTTTCCGTCTTAACCCCTCAATTCCTATATTTTAACACAGAAATTTGTTTCATTTATTTCTAAAGAACCACGAAAATACCCCCTTTTTAATGGACAATGTAAATCCAACAACAAGCAAATAAATGTAATTGAATATTGTAATGCTTTTAGGTTTTTGCATGAAAATTTCTTATTTTTGATGTACTCTACGATTTAACCTGAAAAATGCCAAATAAATACTTTGGACATGATAGCAAAAATGAATGGGATAGCATTTAACGAGAATGAAATTTCCTACAAAATGAGACCAAAATAAAGTTTCTAAGATAAATAGTTTTGGTGTTACAGAGGAAAAACTACGATTTTTGGCTAAATATCGCTGTTTTTCGTAACTTTACCCACTTTGAGGCACGTGTTAATATTATCCGATTTAGCTAAAACTTTGCAAGTCTCATTTTCTAGCCAATTGGCACATTTTAGGGGGGTGCCGTAAAAGAAATTCGAAAATTGATTTTTTGTGACCACCCTAGTGCCCATCCGCCCCAAGCTAAATGGCGCAAATTCCCTCCCCTCCCAAATTTTTCACTACCCTATTTGCTTTTTATTTCTATCCGTCTTTTTTATTTTATTTATTTTTTTAAACCATAATTAATTTATTTTTTAAATATTTATTTTTTAAATATTTATTTTTTTTTAAATATTATTTATTTATTTATTTTTTTATTATTTTTTTTTAAATATATACTATATATATTATCAATTTCTTTAAAGTACTGAGTATGCGTAGAATAGAATCGCTTTTTTTCTCTTTTCCAGACATTCCAAGCACACACACACACACACAAAATAAATAAACAAATAAATAAAAAATAATTATAAGAAAACAATTGAAATTAAAAAATAAATTAATAAATAATTTAAATAAAAAAAATAATAAATAATTTAAATAAATAAATAAGTTTTAAAAAATCCACCCCAAAAATTTTGATGGCGCAACTTGCGCTATAATCCACCACCCCTGTGGGCACCCCTGAATGATGTTGCAGATTTTTCCCAATATTTTGACATTCCTTTTCCTTCCCATCTCCTTTACAAAGTCACGCTTCACCGTACTCCAAATTAAAAAATTGAAATATGTGTTTTAATGAGAGACTCACCTAAAAAGTAAAATATTAACAGGGTGTTTATAAAGTCTTTCATTGATAAGAAAATTTAGTTAAAAAAATTGAGAGAATAGAAATTGGCGGTATACAGCTTAGTACGAATAGATTTTACATACCACGTACAGTAGCGTACCAATGGGGTCCAATGCCCGTGGCGAACTTTAGAAGTTGCACCCCCCCCCCCCGCCGGTTTTTCCGACAGGATTTCACGGAAGGTCACTATGACCTCCACAAAATTTCCTCATTCGGAAAATTTCAATTTCGATTGATTAATACAGTAAATTTGGAAAGAATCTTGCAACTTTGATATTTTTAATGTATGTTTTAATGTTTTTAATGATCCCCAATCAATGTCATGTCCCTTCTTATTAGATGTTATGTACGTATGATATGTGTACTTGCTTGTATTTTATCATTTAGTAAAATTGGCATTTCATTCAGAAAATAGAATTCACCCCTTCCCAGCAATTTTAGTCCGGGCGTCCTTCTCCCCATCATTTCACATAAATTCAAAATAAAAAAAAAAAAACAATAATACTTGTAATTTTCCGTTTTTTGAGAATTAAGGATTGTTTGATTTCCCCTCCAGCTCTTACTCTTATGAGTTTTTTTTCTTCAATATTTTTTACTAATATAACTATTTTCAAAAAGTTTTTCTTTTTCATTTTTTTTTTGTCTGTCTGTTTTTAATCTGTCTGCTGCGCTGGTGGTGAGAGCCTCTTCTGCCAACATCTAGGCACGCCACTGGCCACTAGGGATACACCGATTAATCGGTCACTTTGCCGATTTTTTATAATCGGGCACAATTTGACTATTCAATTGGCGGAAAAAATGTTTTTTAAATATTATTTTTTAAAGTTCACTTCATCAAGAAAATAGGATAAATAATTGAATTAACAGTAAATAAATATAATTTTGTTCAATCCTCACTTTTATATGTAGTGTAGAAGTGTGTGCACTGTGCAGGGGTGCCCACAGGGGGGATTATGGCGCAAGTTGCGCCATCAAAATGGGGGGGGGGATTTTTTTAATCTAATTCATTTATTTATTTAAATTATTTACTAGTTTTTTTAATTTAGTTATTCATTAAGTTTTTTAATTTAAATTATTTCCTTATTGTTATTTATTTATTTATTTATTTATTTTTTTTTTTGTATATGTTGTATGTGCTTGGTATGTCTGGAAGGGAAAAAAGCGATTACATCCTGCGCACAATTAGCACTTTAAAAAAAATAATGTATAAAAAAATAATAGTTATAATTAAAAAAAATAATATTTAAAAAATAAATAAATAATATTTAAAAAAAATAATTTTTTAAAAAATAATTTTTTAAAAAATAAATAAAATAAAAAAGAGGATAAAAATAAAAAGAGGGTTGATAAATTTGGGGGGGGGGGGGGGAATTTGCGCCATTGAGCTTGAGGGGGATGGGCACCCCTGAGTGTGTGTACCGTGTAAAAACAAAACAAATAGTTCATACAGTGCGTAAAACTGGATGGAATATTAAAAGATAACCCTCACAGCTGATACTCATATGCCACTATTAGGAATGATTGAACTTTTGTATTGATATACGAAAATGTAAGTATTTGATTTTATTTATAATCAGCCAAAATTTGCTGTTTAACTATTGGAAAAGAATACATTTATCAACAAGAAATAAATAATTTTCTGAAAACATAAGTACAATTTAGATACGAAAGTGTTTAGTGAATTTAAACAAAACAAATAATTCAGAGAGCGAAACGTAAAAAAAAAAATACTCCTCACAGTTGATATACATATTTTGATAAATAAACCTTCCTATTTTGAACAAGTATGCCCACACAGACAATGTTGCAAGACTTTTCGTGTTCCAATATTTCTCTCCTTAGCATAATGCTTCTAGATAAAAGCTAATGTTCAAAGAATAAAAGTCTTGAATTAAATGGCGACAAAAATTGAAAAATAAATGAAAATCAAAAATACTGCCAAATTAGAGTGCTTACCACAGCCTTCTCCAAATTCGTTTAAAATTTTTCATGTCTAGTTAAGATAATTAACAATGTTTTAATTATTTTATATGTCTCTGAGAAATAAATCGGTAACTATTTCTAAAATTGGAAATGTAAAAGAAAAAAAAAATACAAACTGATGAGATGAAACTGGAAGTATTAAATACAACCATCCGGATCATTAATCGGCTTCGCCGATTAATCGGTCGATTATCAACAGCCGAAAAATCTGTAATCTGTAACCGACAAATTTGCTAATCGGTGCATCTCTAATGGCCACCTACCTATGTTTCTTCTTTTTTCAATTTTTAATTCAAACTAGCTGCGTAGCCGGCGTTGCACGGGCTGTAATGTAGTGAAGGCAGTTTGAGAAAACTACTCGCCACCAAGGCGGCTCGCCTTTAAAGAAATGAGGAAAGTTTAAACAGTTTACTCGCCGTCAAGGCGGCTCGCCTTTACAGTAACGAGGAAAATTTCAATTCACTACTCGCCGCCAAGGCGGCTCGCCTTTAAAGTACCAAGGAAAAGTTTAATAAACTACTCCCGCTAAAGCGGCTCGCTAAAAAGCTTTCCTGCATCAAAGAATCAATCGAATTATTTGCACATGCTTCCTCAAAAATAAAGACGATGTCAAGTAGCGCATACTTAGCACTCTCCCTAAATTACAAATAAAATTCCTTTCCAAAAACAATTATTTCCAAACCGCTTTCTTCCGGTAAAATTAATTGCAAAATTCTAAACGAAAAAGTTCTTTTAATATTTGGATCGAAGCCAGAAAAAGTCCCTTCTAAAAACAGCAATTGCAATTTTATTTAAAAACACATTTTCAAAATGGTACCTGAGAAAAAATATGTCATTAATAATTAGAATAAAAACAATTGTTAGAACTTTGTTATAACACGTATTCAAAATGACAATGAAAAAAATAACACTTTGATTTTAAAAAGTTCAACTTAATTAACGTTTTAATTCAAAATCGCAACGGAAAGAAATAAATATCTTGGAATTTTAAATAGTTCAATAATTTAATTACGTTTTAATTCAAAAATGGCAACGGTAAGAAAACAATGTCTTGGAAGTTTAATCATTTATTAGGCTTAATCGCTTTAAATTTGACCTACTTATTAATTGATATCTTCGCTAATTAAAATCGTATAATTATATAGATTGAAACTAATGAAGCCTGGAAAATTACCTATCTATCGGTACCTGGTTCGACTTTCAGTTCATTGGCGTTCAGGAGAAAGAAGCGTGACATAGAAAGATAGGGTCATTCCACGTCAATTCACCCGGTCATGTAACCCATGTCCTCGGATTTTGATAAAATTTGGTGTAATTAATATTTTTATGGTGGTAAGTAACCATATGAATTCTTTTGCCCATATGTGATCTGGTTTTTGTTTTACAGGCCGTCAAACTTTTCAAAAAATTGCATTTTCTGTCAACCGCTAAGCCTAATCTGCATGTATACGTATCTCTTCAGTAAATTGTGACGGGTGCAGAAATCTTTCAATATTTCCAAAAATTCTCAGATATGTTGCTGAAAGTATGAGAATTTAATAAAAAAAATACTTGAAATTTATATAATATAATTTTGTTTGAATAAAATTTGAATAAACTACGACAAGCATTTTTTTTCTTGTGCAAAACATTAGTTTACTTAAGTGGCATTTCACGAAAAGGCGGAGGTCCTATTCAATAATGGAAGCATCCAAAATGAGCCTGAAGGTGTGTTCTATCATTGCAAAGAATAAAATTAGTGGTTTTTTTCGTTTTCTTGTTGCTGTTGCACAATATACACATTTCAGTATCAAAATTTTTGAAAAAAAGTTCTAGTCATTTTCCTAACCTAAATTTCACTGAAAAGCAAACATACCTTTATTTTTAAGTGTATTTACAGCCCTATTATGCTACTTAAAAATCATTTTAATCCCTTATTAAGCAGAAAGAAAAGTGAGAAATAATTTATGACTTTCAGTTGTTAATTTCAGCAAAATATCAGATGTAGAAAAAAGATGTGCAAAACATGAATTTACTTTAGTAGCTTTTTATGAAGAGGCGGAGGTCATATTCAATAATAGAAGAATTCGAAATAAACCTAAAGGTGTGTTCTATCGTTGCAAAGAATAAAATTAGTGGCTTTTTTTCGTTTTCTTGTTGCTATTGTACAATATACACATTTCAGTACCAACATTTTTGAAAAAATTCTAGTCATTTTCCTAACTTAATTTTCAATATTTTTTGCGTAAAAGAAGCATTGTTCATGCTTTTGCAGCATAAAAACGTATTATATTTAGTTTTAATGAATTAATATTGTATTGAATGTGCGAAGAAGAGATAGGATAGCACAATCTTTAAAGTAAAAATAATAATTAAAAATGTGAGTTTCTGAATATTACCGGATTGTTTGTCTTTGAAGTGTTTGTGTGATCCTGTTTTCAGCAAATTTAAGGAATATACTGTTTGATATTTTAACGCTCAACCTTCCTTGCATTTGCGCATGTATCAGGTCTCTTCTTATTTTATCAAAATATGGGTCATAGTGGTAAGAGGGATAAAGAATGTGAGTGGATTTTTTATTTTGGTTTGTTTGGTTTTCATCGGATTCGCTTATCAGGAAGGTTGGTTTGCGCTGATAAATAATAATAGGAGATAATTAAAAAGCTAGAGCCCCAGACAGACATAATTCAATAAAAATAAACTAGAAATTTCAGCATCCAGTTAAGAGCAAATACAGCTTTCGACACTTGCTATTGGAGTTTAAAAGAAAAAAATTGAAAATTTTCAAGTAAGTGACTTGGCTGGATTTGAAGCAAGGCTATCTTTTACCTAAGAAAGGACTATTATCTTTACTATAACCAAGAAATGGTAAGATGTTAGATGAAATAACTACGTCAAACGGTCCGTAACATAAGATTCTGGAAGATGTTACTATTCTCTTCAAAAGGAGATTGAATATGTACCAAATAAGTATTCCGAATATTTCATGATAACGTGACTTCAACAAGTACTGTCCGACGTCGGAAATGCAAGGAAGGTCGAGCGTTAAAATATCAAACAGAATATTCCTTAAATTTTCTGAAAACAGGATCACACAAACACTTCAAAGACAAACAATCCGATAATATTCGGAAACCCATATTTTTCATTGTTATTTTTTCTTCAAAGATTGTGCTATCCTATCTCTTCTTCGCACATTCAATACAATTATAAATCATTAAAAATAAATATAATACGTTTTTATGCTACAAAAGCATGAGCTCTGCTTCTTTTACACAAAAAATATTGAAAAATAAGTTAGGAAATGACTAGAACTTTTTTCAAAAATGTTGGTACTGAAATGTATATATCGTGCAATAGCCAAAAAAAAAAAAAAAAAAAAAAAAAAAAAAAAAAAAAAAAAAAAACGAAAAAAGCCACTAATTCTGTTTTTTTGCAATGATATAACACACCTTTAGGTTTATTTCGAATGCTTCAAATATTGAATGTGACCTCCGCCTCTTCATAAAAAGCTACTCAAGTCAATTCATGTTTTGCACATCTTTTTTCTACATCTGATATTTTTCTGAACTTAACAACAGAATTTGGGAGTCATAAATTATTTCTCACTTTTCTTTCTGCTTAATAAGGGATTAAGATGATTTTTAAGTAGCATAATAGGGCTGTAAATACACTTAAAAATGAAGGTATGTTTGCTTTTCAGTGAAATTTAGGTTAGGAAAATGACTAGAACTTTTTTTCAAAAATTTTGATACTGAAATGTGTATATTGTGCAACAGCAACAAGAAAACGAAAAAAACCACTAATTTTATTCTTTGCAATGATAGAACACACCTTCAGGCTCATTTCGAATGCTTCCATTATTGAATAGGACCTCCGCCTTTTCGTGAAATGCCACTTAAGTAAACTCATGTTTTGCACAAGAAAAAAAATGCTTGTCGTAGTTTATTCAAATTTTATTCAAACAAAATTATATTATATAAATTTCAAGTATTTTTTTATTAAATCCTCATACTTTCAGCAACATATCTGAGAATTTTTGGAAATATTGAAAGATTTCTGCACCCGTCACAATTTACTGAAGAGATACGTGTACATGCAGATTAGGCATTTATTAGCGGTTGACAGAAAATGCAATTTTTTTGAAAAGTTTGACGGCCTGTAAAACAAAAACCAGATCACATATGGGCAAAAGAATTCATATGGTTACTTAACACCATAAAAATATTAAATGCACCAAGTTTTATCAAAATTCGAGGACATGGGTTACAAAATCCCGTTTTCCTGGGTGATTTGACATGGATTGACCGATAGTTAGAAAGAAAGATACTCAATTTTTAATTCAAATTTTACTGGCTGCTTTGGAGCAAGAGCGGATCCAGAAATTTGTCAAGGGAGAGGCGATTGATTTTTCTTGCTTACTTTTACTATGCATACTGTTTTAAAAATATTGATCACAAAAGATAAAAGTCTCGGACTTCAATTCCGAAACATTTCCGGGGGAAAGCCTCAAACCTTCTTCCCCAAATTCATTAAAACTCGTACAAAATTGAACTTTTTTGAACTTCAATATCGAAAAATTACCGGTGAGGAGTTCCAAGGGAGGGCCGGTCGCCCCATCGCCCCTCCCTTATATCCGCCCCTGCTTTAAAATGAACCTAAATACCAGTTTTAAGGTATTAAGAAAAACTGCAATTTTTGAGTGTTGTAATCAAGAATAGACTTATTTAATTTCACACTTTTTTGCGTGAACCAAACTAATAGAAATAATCTTCGAAACTTCAAAAAAAAAAAAAAAAATCATTTTTCCTTTTAATATGCAATGTGGAAATTATTTATATCGCTATCAAAAAATTGATTCACATTTAAATGAATGTATTTTTCTTTAAGGTCCTTGTGTTTAAGAGTGACAACTGTTGGAGGTTCATCTGAATTTCAGCTTGAAATTTATTTGAATCGGTCATAATTCACGTTCTAACTATCTTGAAACAGTCGAATAAATTTATCTGAAGCACAAAAATTAGGGCTTTCTAATGATGTATGTGCGAGCTTTTATTTTCGTCCTCATGGTGCAAAATTTTTTCGAAAATATCACGTGAACATGGAAAAAAATGAATAATTAATGGGTAAATTACAAATTTCGATTGTAGAATGCTACAGTGTCTCTAGGTCTGAGGTCGCATAGCAAATTTCAAAAAAATCCGGAAGCAGGAAGCGACCCAAAACTGAGTTGCAAGATACCTTTACAAACAGTACATAGATGCATACAGGTAAATTTGATACGAGTGTTAAAAATAAATCTTAGTTTAAAAAACTAAAAACACATGCTTTTTAGTCAATTATTTTATCTTACTTTACATTACGTAAAATTGCTTAATTTTACAGTTTATTATCGTACATTTTACAGTTTTAAACTGGAACCTCTGCTGCCAGCATTACACTGTTGTTTTTACAGAATAATACAGTTAAATTTTACGGCAATAAACTGTAAAATTTCTAACTGTTCAGTAAGAAAATTTAAAATTTCTAACTTTTCAGTAAGAAACTGTAAAATTGCTAGTTTTATAGTTTATTACTGCGCATCTTAGTTTTAAATTGGAACCTCGGCTGCCAGTATTATATTGTAAAAACAACAGTTAATTTTTTGCAGTGTATGGTTTGGACGGTTTGGGGTCAAAATGTCGCGGCCGAAATGTCGCGGGCCAAAATGTCGCGGCCAAAATGTCGCCGATCAAAAATGTCGCCGGTCTAAAATGTCGCCGGTCCAAAATGTCGCCGGTCCAGAATGTCACCGGTCAAAAATGTCGCCGGTCCAGAATGTCGCCGGTCAAAAATGTCGCCGGTCAAAAATAACGCCGGTCCAAAATATATCCGTTCCAAAATGACGTAAGTGTATAGTACAGATTGAATGTTTCCAGTAATTCACAAATTCAAAGCATCTTAATTATGTAGCTCAATTTTACTAATTAGCTTGTCACGATATGATAAATACACCTGTTTAGTAACTTTTTTTAAACGTAGCAGTTTAGAAAATTAGCTTAAGTTATTAACAAAAAATGTAACTAAATTGATTTCTTCTAAAGCTTAAATTATTTCAGTACCAAAATAATGCCATAGTTTTTTCAGGGCTGTACTTAGGGCCCAGGGACGCTAAATTTCTTCCTTTTTTAATACGCTTTTACTAGTTTCACAAGTAGGTTTTTTTGTTTGTTCGTTTGTATGTATGTAACTCTGAGTCAAAAATAAAATTCACGTTCTTTACAAACGTATAAAAGTAATATGTTTAATACCATTATTATTACTAAAGGCTAAACTATATTGCATGTTGATGTATAATAAGTGCATTTGACATTAGTTCTGAGTTGGGCATCGATCGTCCACAAAATGCATATTATAAGTGCATGTAAACTTAGCGGATATTCAACAGTTTTCAAAATCTTCTTTTGAATTTGATTTACTCTAAAAGCGTATTTTTTAGTTTTTTAAACTATATTTAGGATTATTTCTTTTTTTTTCACACAAAGAAATTAAACAAATAAATTTGCTGTAAAGGCTTTTTTTTTTTTTTTGCAAAAACGGAATACCGTTTAATCACCGCGTAGCCGGCAATTTTCTTATAGAACATTTTCTTTAAGAGTTGTTTGGGGACGTTTGAAATCAAATTAGTTCATGGAATTATTGCTTTCTTTGTAACAACTGAGTGGTGGAAGGGGAGGTGAAATGTCAAGAGAAAAAATGGTATTATATTCAACTCCACATTTAAATACTGATTGTAACGAAGGTACAGAACCATGTCTGAGCTGATTAACGCCAGAAATGAATAAGCATCTCTCCCTTTAAGACCATTCTACAAACAAAATTTTGTCTGAATACTTGCATTACTTCTTGATATACATCACTCACAAATAATGAAAAATAAAAAGTTCAATTGCTCTGTTTCCTCGATGATGTGGCGTATCTTCTGAAGGCTTCCTATGGGCCAATTTTTATTTTATTTCGTCTGAACCTTCTTCAGACATTAATCACGCTATGCTGAAAACGTTCCATTACATTCTTGCATGTAAAAACTTGGAAGAACTAGCGGCAAAAACCAATCAGCACTGAATCACATATTGGTTGGTACATGTATGTACCAAATTCCATTCTAATTCACGCACTAAGTTTTGTGGTAGAGTCGCCCCCAAAAAATGGGTCACGCAGATACACACTTACACATTTTCCCTTAAAAAAATAAACGATAAAATTGAATTCCTCACAGGTCAGAAAGTGTACATTCTTCCAAATTGACAATTTTTCACTGATCCAATACTTTCTTTTACACATTTTATGAAGAAGAAAATAAAAAGACCTCTATTATTTAAATAATATAGACTTGCTTTCGATCATGTAAGAAATTTTAACAGAAACCAAGTTTCAAACATTGTATATCTGTCTTATTCATTTCACTGTTCTTTAACTTCTTTTTTAACACACAAATTTTCCTTTCGATATCAATTAAACTTGGCTTGGGCTGCTACTCTATTCGTTTTTAAGTTGGTAGATGCGAGTTACGGTGAAATAAGCTATTGTAAATAAATAACGTACGCTTGTTTGAAAACTATTTGTTTCTTGGAAAGCGCTCGAAACAGTTACAAGCCGAAAGGGTAAATTTTTTTTAGTATTTTCAAAAATTTTAGTCCATACTATCGTTAACGCACACGTTCATCAACAGCAATTAGCAATTTTTTGCTAATTCGGTGTAAAAAGCCTTTTCATAAATTTTAATTTTTGATACTAACTGTATCAATATCGGAACTTCTACATTTTTGTCTGACGACATTTGAACTGGCGGCATTTTGGCCCGCGACATTTTTGACCGGCGACATTTTGGACCGGCGACATTTTTGACCTGCGACATTTTGGACCGGCGACATTTTTGACCGGCGACATTTTAGACCGGCGAAATTTTTGATCGGCGACATTTTCGACCGGCGACATTTTGGCTCGGCGACATTTTGACCACGCGACATTTTGGGCAGGCGACATTTTGGACCGGCGACATTTTGGCCCGCGACATTTTAGCCCGCGACATTTTGGCTCGGCGACATTTTGGACCGGCGACATTTTGGACCGCGACATTTTAGCCCGCGACATTTTGGCTCGGCGACATTTTGGACCGGCGACATTTTGGCCCGCGACATTTTAGCCCGCGACATTTTGGCTCGGCGACATTTTGGACCGGCGACATTTTTGCCCGCGACATTTTAGCCCGCGACATTTTGGCTCGGCGACATTTTGGCCGCGACATTTTGGCCCGCGACATTTCGGCCGCGACATTTTGGGCGTATACCGGTTTGGACATTATTTTCAAAGCTTCTTGACACAGAGATTGAAGGGGGGGGGGTGAAAAATATTCATTGAACGAGGGGTAAATATGCGTTTGGATAAACAATGAAAAGCATGGCCCCGGAAAAGTAATTAATAACGGTCCCCAAAATTTTTCGAACACCGAAACAGAATTATAGAGACTACAGTAATATTAAAGTAAAAAGTATGTGGTTCACCAAAGTTTAAATTTCATACTGAGGGGAAAAAGCACGTCTAAAAGTTTGATGAGGGAAAACGAAAATGTACCTTTATCAAAAGACTGAGGTTCAGGCAAACAGTGATGGACAAAATTATAGACTCAAAACATTTTGACTTTGTTTAACCCACTTAAAGATAATTAACATTTTATTTTGAAATAGGGATGAATTTGAATATATAAGTGAAAAAATAGTTTCAATTCCAGAAAACTCGTCAAGTTAATCTCAAAAGTAACGTAATTAACAAAATTACTACTTGATTATTTCTTGTTACGGAAAATCTAAACAAAATTATGAACTCAAAGGTGAAAACAATTTCGGATAACGGTGAAATTTAGTTAAAATATGTCATTTCAAAGCCTAAATATGAGCTAAAATGTTACTATAAGCAGTCATCGTTGGTCGATTTATTTTGCAAATTAATGGAAAATACTAAAATACACTGCTGGAAAAAAATATAAACATAAAAATTGTAAACTTCTTTAATCACAACTTAACCCAGATTAACTTTATTGGGTTAAAGTAAAGATGAATAAGGGACAAATAGTCCTAAATTCAGTACAACCCATAAATTTGATAAAACAATCACTGTATTTAAAAAAAAGAGCAACTTTAATATCTTGTTATTACATGAAACCAGGGGAAGGTGTATCAAGTTAAAATCAAAAATTCCTGAATTACAGTAAACACTTGTTTGAGTTGCTTTAAACTAAAGCCATATAAATTAATGTTACCCAATTTTTAAATCCAATTTTTTGAATTATTGAAAGCAAACATTCTACAGCTTGATTTTAGTTTCGAATGATTTGATATTTTTAAAATGCATGTTTTCTATTTTTTTACTCGTTAAATACTGTTCTTCTCACACTGGCATACAAATAAGTTTGAAATGACTAGAGTTTTAACCGTTACAGAAAATTAGTCAAAATTATGACCTGAAGAAATGCTCAAAAAAACCAATACCAAATTCAAAATGCCAACTACAATGCTGAAATTTAGCTTTTGGGGCATTTTTCAACATTTTTTCAGGGTGTAATTTCAACCACTTGATATGTAAGTGTTAAACTTCTTGGCATTTTCATACAAAAAGAACAGTATTTAACTACTTAACATTGTAAAACAACAATTATAATGATAATTGTACAAAAATAAACACATGCATTTAAAATTTCAAATTATTCTGAACACAAAAATCAGACATTAAAAAAAAGTTTTTTTCAGTAATCCAAGGAGGAGGGGATGACAGTTGCACAGAAAAAAAATCTATTAAATTACATTCCATCGTTTGACACAATTTAGAAAGAAGGAAAGTTACAATATCGTATGACGTGTTTTTAGAATGACAAATAGCTGTGACAAATTTCTGTCTGGCTTCTTCTTGAATCCCTCTTTCAGATTGGCACTCCGCCAACGTCTATCCCCCAGGTACTCCACTAACCGGATCCTACTCACCAGCCTATGCAGGGGGCCCATGCAGCATATGGTAGCGAAGGAGCACACACACACAACCGCCAACACACATGCACGCCAAATAAAAAATAATATTAAACTTTGTTTAATTGCGATTGAAACGAAGTTAAATGCTTTGAGTTAGTATTTTTTCCCATTAGGGAATTTCAGCATTTGTCATTAATTTTGCAAAATAAAGCAATCAACGATAGCTAATGGCAACATTAGTTCCTATTTTGGCTTTGAATCAACTTATTCGAACAAAACTTTACTGTAATCCAAGATTTCTCACCTTTGAGTTTATACTTTTGTCTAGATTTCCCGTAATGCTAAAACATTCAACTTAGTTTTATTAATTACGTTAATTTTAAAATCTCATTCAGTCAAGTACTATATTGATGAGTTTGCACTCTTGAGTTTATACTTTTGCCCAGGTTTCACGGTAATGGTAAAATATTCAAGTTGCAGTTTTTTTAATTACGTATTTTTTTAAAATTTAATTGCGAAATCATACTGAGTTTTAAACTATTTTTTCAACTAGCCATCCTTTTTTTCACGAAGAGAAGTTAAACTGAGTTAACCCATTAATGCCTGACATTTTTTTCCAAAGATATTTTGCATACTAGTTACAAACAGTGTTTAATGGACAGGAAAAATAATTTAAAAACTATTATGTAAGAAATAATTTTTTTATTAAGGAAAGAAAAATATTCCCTTAAAAGTTACGATAGACCCCAGAGGGTACATACTTGTTTTACTAAAAAATTTTTTCTGCCTACGATATTATATTTAAAGAGACATTTTATAAGAAGAAATAAAAGCAGCAGTTCACATAAACTGGGAAGCTGGGAATAACTTTGAAAACTCAGCTTTTTCTCTTGAGATTGTGAACGATGCCAATTCTTGATAAAGATCATATTAAAACTGCTACAGAACAAACTTTACAATGGTTATGTGCTGCAATCTGTTAATAACGAATTGAAACAATACCAAGGTACTCATTGAACAGTATTATTTAGTTGAAATGTTCATTTTGGGGAAATTCAGACCCTTTTTTGGACTGTCCCTAAAAAGGGACGCTAGGCATTAATGGGTTAATGTATAATTGAAAAAAAAAAAAAAAATCCAAAAATTCTGCGTCTGTAATTTTGTATTAGTACAATCATTCATTGTATCATTTGAGCCTGTCCAGATAACTTTGAGCCACTTCATATTTTTAAAATATTTTTTTTTTTGAATCATGAAAAGCAAACATCTTATTTATGACCTCGCAAAAAGAAAATATCATTTGGATTTCATATTTTTTAGCTTAAAAGCAAAAATAAATACTTTTATTAGTGAAATTAATTAAAATACTATGAGTAAGCTAAAACTGTTGCGTAACACTAAGAATATTAAAACATATGTAGTATTGTCTCCATTCGTATGCATTTAGTATGCATTCAATGCTAAATTTTCAATATGTTCAGCAGCCGAAGCTTTGGCCAATTGTTGGCCGAAACTTCGGCATTCGGCGCTTCGACCAAACTGCGCTTCAAGGCACACCTCCATTTTCAACCCTCCCAAAACGAAAGTTTAGTTAGGGCATTGTTTGCATTCTTACATAGTTCCGAGAATATTGATCAGATGCAAGAATGTCGACATAGGTATACGGGAAAGTAGGCTTGTTTAGTTCTGGAAGGAACTTTCTTTAATTTAATTGACTTGGAAACAAAAATTAGAAATGGTGCAAAGTTTTCCGGACTGGCTCAAAGAAAAAGATTTCATGAATGATGTGTTAAGTGACTCATAAATGACTACTTGAAATGATAGGGAAGAGGGAAGAGGTGAAGAAAAGTACATAAATAAAAGGGCATCTTCTCTTGCATCACAGCGAGTACGATGTCCAGACAAAAGTCAGCTGTTTAATATGCACAGTACCAGGGACGGATACAAGGGAGGGACGATGGGCTCGATCGCCCCGAAATTGAGGACTTTCTACCGGAAATGTTTTGACAAGGAAGTTCCAAAAACTTAATTTTTGGTGCTCTCCCCCTGAAATGTTTCGCAATTGAAGTTCGAAACCTTTGCGATCAATATTTGCCAACCAGTATACATAGTAAAAAGTAAGTAATGAACATCAATCGCCCCTCCCTTGAAATACTTCTAGATCCGCTCTTACACAGCACAGTCATGAATTTTGACTAACAATTAATTTGAAACAAAAAAAAAAAATGTTTAACTCGAGCGCCGTATCTTTAAAACTAGGTCTATCAAACTACTTCCTTTTTCCTCTTTTTTTTATTGCGTTAAGACAATCCTTCCATTACCTGATTGAGTAAACACTGCTATTAAAACGATGTTTCTTTTGAACTTCTTACCTAATTTTTAGAGTTTTGAGGATTTTTTAAAAAGATGAATCACTTTTTTTGTTCAAACATGTTCAAAAGCAAAAACGAACATTCCTGCAACCAACACTATAGTCGAGTCTGGATAACTCGAAGTCCCAAGGGACCAGATAAAAGCTGCTCGTTACTGGTTGCAGTGGCGCACCCAGGATTGTTTCCAAAGTGGCCCTTAATCAGAAAGTTTTCGAATTTGAAGTCCCAAAGTAAAACTGTAGTCGTTTTTGGTGAAATTAAAAAAAAGGGGTTGGGGGATATGTCTCGGCAAATTTCCAAAAATCAAGTCCAAAAAACGCATTTCAAGGAAGTTTACAAATACCTTTGTGCTATAGATGCAAAGAAAATTACAACGTTAAGAAGCTTATTTGTGCCTTCTTAACGTTGTAATTTTCTTTGCATTTCAAGGAGTTTGGTTCAATCAGGGCAGTTCATCTGGATGCTTCTGGGAGAGGTTTAAGCCCCTTAGCTCCCCCCGTGGGTGTGCCATTGACTGATTGTTCGAATTGTTGAAGTTCCCATAACTTTCTTCAAAGTTTTGGGACTGATTGAAAATTCCGAGATAAAGGAACATTCGTGTTATAAGGCTTCCAGTTATTAAGACTTTATTATAATATTTTACGTTTCTAAATATTTCAAAAAAAAAAAAAAAGCGCTGCGATTTTAATCTCATTTAAAATTAAAAACCTAAAAATAAGTTTACTTTTTTCCGTTTTCCTCTCACAATCCGACAGCTAACAGTTCTATTTTTTTTTCTTCCTAAACTTATTTATTAAATTCATTTATTTGATTTATTTTTTTAGATTTTTTCCCTGAAGCAAATGGTAGGTATTATTTATCAATTTTTGCAAAATATTTTATTTACTTTTTAAAATTTTCACATTTTCTAAGTTTAATTTTAATTTATGTCATTATATTTCTAAGGATACTCTAACATGAAAAAAAAAAAAAAAAAAAGATTGCAATTTTATTCACTTCAGGACAGGATCTTTCCATGTGAAGACAACAGTGGGGGTCGTTTTATTTTTACATGTTTCTCTCTTTTTTTTTCAAAACAATACCTCTGAAATTTATGTAAGTGAAACTCTCAGATATATGACTTTGTAAAACATTTTGTTCATTATTTTTTGATTACTAAAGCAGATCAACAACGGTCATTTTACCAAAATTTGGTGATCTTGAATTTTAAACTTTTAAACCCATAAAAAAATTTCAAAACTTAAAAATAATGGTTTTTTTTTTT